>JBCNYH010000027.1:3179846-3190914 GCA_039654325.1 Tandanus tandanus
CTCACTGCTTAGGCTGCTGCCCCCGCGACCCGACCCCGGAAGAAGCGGAAGAAAATGAATGAATGAATGAATGAATGGAATATATATATATATATATATAGTGATGTATGATGACGTTACATCAGATTTTTAGACACATTATTTTTCAATTAAGAAGGAATAATGCATAATTATACCTCACCGTATTGTAGTTATGGTGGCACATGTACATTAACAACATATAGTTTTTATTTTACCATAGGTAAAGTAAAATTTTCTTTTTTTTTATTTATAAAATCCTATAATATAATAAATAATATTTTCTATTTTTATATGTTTATACTATTTTGTAATGTTTAATATTTCATCCTTTATTCTTAGAGATAAGCTTTGGAAAAATTGTCTCTTGTGTCTCTATTATCTTGCGATGGCCTGGCGAGCTGTCCAGGGTGTACTCTGCCCTCGCCCACAGTCAGTTGAGATGGGCTCCAGCCTCCCCGCGACCCCAATTAGGATTAAGCGGTTAAATATTACAGCATAATTCATTCATTCGTTCATTTTCTAAGCCACTTCATCCTAATCAGGGTCGAGGGGAGGCTGGTGCCCACCTCAGCCCATTCTGGGCCAGGGCGGGGTACACCCTGGACAGCTAGTCAGGTACACACACACACACACACACACACACACACACACACACACCAATTCCCACTCACCCTCACACCTAGGGGCGATATGAAATAGCCAATTAGCCTACTGTGCATGTTTTTGGACTGTGGGAGGTAACCGGAATACCCAGAGGAAACCAACGCAAGCACGGGGAGAACATGCAAACTCCACACAGAAACACCCGAGCCTGGGAATCGAACCCGTGCCTTCTTGCTGTGAGGAGGACGTTGTAACCTCTACGCCACCGTGCCGCCCATTACAGCGTAATATTATACATTAATATTCTGATTGGCTACACTGGTGAACAAAAGATTCACAAATGTTTTGTGACCAACAAACAGAACCAGAAAATGCAAAAATGTGAGGAACACCATAGTCATGAAGTATGGCTTGGATAGTTGTCCAATGTCCATACTGTGTATGCACGTGCCCACCACAGAAAACCCAAACCCATGGACTTCATTTTGAATGCTTGTTCTGTATCCTGTATAACATGTGTGCCCACCATAGGAAATCTGAACCAATATAGCAAATGGATATATATGTATGTAATAATAGAAACAAAACATGTCTGTTCACAATTTGGTGCTTCTAATACACTTTTTGGGATAACTTTAATGCAATACTTATGAAACACTACTCAGAAAAGTCTTGTGCTGAGCTCGAACTTTAGGCACTGCCTAAATCAATATATTAACAATCTACCAAAGGATCAAAACCAACTCCATTAACTTCCACAACTTTTTATGACTTACTGAGCATGTTGGGCAGATCTCAGACTATCAGTGTTTTCTAGGGGGAAAAAAGTATGACATGTTTCTCATGGATTCGTCTGTGTTTCAGGTCACGTCTTGCAGATTTCTTCTCCAACTGTCAGCCTGAGCCACGTTCTGTTTCTGGCTGTCTGAAAGAGAACTATGCTGATTGCCTCCTCTCCTACTCGGGGCTCATTGGTAAGGGTTTGGCAAAAGCACTGTGATTTTCATTAGCTCTTCTCAGAGGTTACAAGTAGTTTTTTTTCTTAGTCAAAAAGAAAAAAAAGATGAGGGACTGGTGAGTTGCTATAATTCAAGTCACGACTTGTTTCACAACAGTAAATATAATAATAAATTGCAAAATAATAATAAGAAATTGACCTTATACAATGGTGTCGTAGTTGTAAGAAAGTCCGCCTCACAGCGAGTAGGTCCTGGGTTTTTGTGTCCCGGGCTCGGCAAGGGCATTTCTGAGTTTGCATGTTCTCCCCGTGCTTGTGTGGGTTTCTTCTGGATACTCTGGTTTCCTCCCACAGTCCAAAGGCAAGCAAATTTGGTTAATTGGCTGTTCCAAATTGCCACCTAGGTGTGAGTGTGAATGTGCGTGTGTGTGTGTGTGTTGGTGCTGCAATGGTCTAGCGAGCTGTTCAGGCTGTACCCCGCGTTCGCCCAGAGTCATCTGAGATAGGCTTCAACCTCCCCGCGATAACTGGTAGGACTAAGCGGGTCCGCAAGTAAATGAATAAGCTTTGAAAGAATAGAAAATTGGAATTGTTGACAATACTACTGCGGTACGAGACAAATAAAACATGTTATTGGAAAATCATCACAAAGTTGCTGATTAAATTCTGATCAGCTGCCTTGTACGATTCATTCATTACAAGTTATGATTCTGAGTAGACTTAATAGCAGGTGTTGTGGCCATATCAAATTATGCCAGTGGTGGAACTAATGCTCAAGCAATAGGTTTCTATTCAAACAGGTTAAGTGAGAATGTCATCACAGTTGAAAATGTTAAAGTCACTGAACAAGCTAAAACATTAGGAACTGAAGAGCCGGTGCCAAGAAGCATTGTGTTTTACTTTGTATGAGCTCCAAACGAAAGCATTTATTAGAATTCCAACCATCTTGTATGAAATCTGGTCGGCCCACACCGTCTGCATTCCCAGCTTTCATTTTCGTTCCTATTCTTTTATATTTTTTTTAGTAATTTGACGCTTTCATCTTCACCGAGTTCACACAATGAGACAAAATAAAAAATCTTTCCCAGAGGGACGGTCTCTGATCACTTTCATTATGTGACTGCACAGTAAAATCCCTGGTGTTACATTATCACCCAGAGTGTTTACAGGAATCCATTGGAATTACATACCAAGTCAACACTACGGGTTTTGCTGTGTATAGTGAGTCACATAACAGGACGTAATGGGGAAAAAAAAGGGAAACTCCAAATCAGACAGTTGAATAGCAAAGACAGAAAGGTAATGCATACAAATCCTTTTGTGTCCCTTTTCTCATCCATTGAAACTCACATTCCTGCTTCATCGATCACATTCTGCCAAAACACCAAGCTGAAATGTGTCTGGTGCAAACATGGTTCTGCTGTTCTGCCAGAAAACATACACACACATCAAAACCTGAGTACCTCTGGATTGTTGCCTGTTACTGAGTAGAGACAGCCTGAGAGAGGGAGAGAGAGAGAGAGAGAGAGAGAGAGAGAGAGAGAGAGAGAAGATATGTTTGTTTGAGAAAGAGATTTTGTATTTTCTTTGCTCATTGTCAGAGCTGACAAAAGCTTCTCTCCTGACTTTTTTAGAATTTACCATTTAAATCCAAAAAAGATTAATCTTGTACGTTGGTTCAAATTGTATGAAATCAAATGGATTTTTTATGGAGATAAAAGTCGTTCATGCCAGGACAGAATATGAAAATATATGCGATAACGTTTTAATATGAACAAAGACAGCATTAATTCTAAGGCAAACCAAAGAAATAGCATTATTTACATATTCATCTTCTAAATTAAATCGCAACCTTCAAAATGGACGCTTTGATTTCCAATCATGTTTGATTCATTATGATGAATATACACACACGCACACACACACACACACACACACACACACATATATATATATATACACACACATACATACATACACACAGACAAACAGCCAGAGATGGTGCATTAAAGAACCTCAGTTTATATAAAACACAACAAACAAACAAAAAAAAAATTATCATGTTATAGACTAAATCCTTCATATATCCAGTACTTCCAATTCCAGCTTTAATCTGACTGGTACAAAGCACTGACACTGGAGACTCTGTCCAAAAATGATGGTACATCTCCTAAAAACATCATCTGAACAATTCCTCATCACAGGTTTTGTCACTGATTTATGTGCAGAGTTACAATTATTAAATCAATAACATATTAGTGCACGAGCATCAAATCTAAATCTGTGGTTTGCAGCCAGAACCATGGCCTGAGCTCATATTACAGAACATTTAGGAATGGTTGAAGCACAGCGACAGGAAATAATTTAGACATACAATAAATAGAGAGCTCCAAAATAATAGCAGAATATTTCTCCTCAACAGGTACGGTGTTGACCCCAAACTACCTGCGTTCCCCCAAAATCAGCGTGTCACCCTTCTGCGACTGCAGCAACAGCGGCAACAGCAAAGAGGACTGTGAGCGGTTCACGGAGTTCTTTACTGACAACGCCTGTCTGCGTGAGTAACACTACTGTCTGGATTCTCTCTTCCTTTATCTCACTCAGCTTTCACGTTTCTCATATTTGTACTCCATATCTCGCGGTTTGATCTCCGGAAGTTTTCAGTATTCTGTCCTTCTTTATACCTTGTGCTTCCTGCACCCTTCATCTTTCAGTGTCTTTCTCGCACCACGTCCTGACACCTGTCGATTCATGTTTTTACTGAATTTTTTTAATATTCTATGTCTCCTCCCTATAAAATACTCTTATAAATTGCTCAACAGCTTCCTCCTGCCATGTTTATGCAGCAATTTACTGGAAAGGAATCTTGGCAGCGTCACATCTGTGACTCCTTTTAGTGCCCTATTTCCCATAAATGTATGGGAATGAAGATATTCACCCTTTTAGACCATTTATTCTTGACATTAGCATAAGAAGTCCCTTGAATTGTTTGTATTTATAAATATCAACTTAACAGATTTAAGAATATGGCAATAAAGCATTTTGAAGCTATGCCATGGTTACATATTCTCTCTGGATCCAGGGTTCTTAGGGTTTTCCAGATGGAGACAAAAGAAAAGTTTTTTGCCCAGGACTCAAAACTTATGAATTGCCATAACATCCTTAAAACACTGACAAGCCAATATCACACTCACACAAACACCATAAAGATTGCTCTGTGTCCTGAAAATGTCGATGATACGTTTTCACATTCGTAGTACAGTCTTAATATGGCCATGCCAGGTTCTCACTGTGTATAACATGTTCCCACTAATTTCTCACCACATGCACAATCACACGCACACCACGTCCAATGTGTCCTAACTCCGACCAATCAGAATGCACCGCACGCTCATCACATTCTCACTGGTCTTTATAAACACTGTGCCACGTGCTGTGCTTTATCATTCATTCTGCAGGTTTCCTTGTGTCCACATCTTCGTTCAAAAAGTCTGTACTGCTACATCCTTAATAAACAATTCCCATGTAATTCATCCATGTCTGTAGTACATGTCCTCCACGTCCATGGAGATCATACCACGTCCTTATCGATCATACCACGTCCTTATATGTATATATATATATATATATATATATATAAATTGCTAGGATTGTATCTGACTACTTCGTAGTACTTGGTTACTGTATATACTATAGCTTTTATAAGTGATAAACCTAACACAGTGTAAATAAAATGTACGAGTCCTCCAGAGAAAACTGCACTGCACTGCTTATTTCCACTAGCACTCAAAAAATCTTAATATTCAAAAAATGTATTTTATATAAAAATAAAACAGGAGGTGTATTATAGAATTAAGTTTCATAAAAATACATTCATAGATGTAGGAGGAGTTGCAGGTTAACTATGGCAAGGACCCTGGTGGAGCAGTAACAAAGTCCATATTTGCAATGGAAACAAAAATCGAGTTAATCCAAAAATAAAACAGGAGGCGCACAATGGTATGAAGTAAATAACATTCTGCGAAAGTTTGGTCGAAATGAGTTGACTGTTTGAGGAGCAGTTGAGGATTAGAAGTGTGATGGTGAACGACGACGTCATCCCTGTGTCGCTCCAGCTTCGCTACAAAGCGTTTTTCTATACACTTCCATATTCCACCATAACACTGATTATTTTCCAATAACCGCACACTTTGTTGTGACTCATAAAAATATAATCATCAAGTCTGACGATGTAATATTCTCTCTATATTTCTTCCTTCTTCTTTGAACACAGATACCGGACACAGGCCTGTTTTTTTATATGGAATACACGCTGCAAGCATCCACACAGGCAATGTTGTGCTTGTTAAATACTGGGATGTACTGTATCATATAACCCGATCATCACCTCAGGCCTATCCTAACCAGATGCTCTTTGTTCTTTTTTGTGTTTTACTTCATGCTCCTTTTCTCTCTGAAATACCCTATCACTACCTGTCATGTTTCAGCACAACCTAACATGAGGTGCGATGAATAAAGCAGGTTCTGGAGCTACTACAAATTTTCTTAGGCTTCTGTGCAGTGAGCCACTGAGATAAGATGCCAAAAGGAGAGGTGTTTGGATTAAGAATCTCAGAGGGTGTGTGTGGGTGTGTTCTCCCTGATATTCATTCCTGTCTGATCCGAAGGACGTACTTCTGCGGGTTAAACTGGGTTGCTGGCTGTCCTCCGCCTCTCTGTCTCCCCCTCACTTTTTAGCTCCCTCTTTCATGTTCTCATTCGTCTACCAAACACACAGGCCATATCTCTGTGCTCTTTGCCAGGTCGGGCAGCATGAAAACACTCAGACGCTCACATCATTCTCTTTCCCGTTGCCCTTTGGGTTCCCACAAAGGTGGATACTAGGGCATGAAGACGGACAGCTCACTCCTCGTCTCTCTCCTACTCTTTCTCTCTCGTGTCTCGTTACCTGAGTTGAGCTTTAAATGCACTGACAGGTGTTGGGGCACCTCGTTCGAACCGTCAGAGCATGAGCTTTTCTCTGGGGTATACAGGCCTCTTTCCTATCAGGCTGTGCCTGCAGCTATGGCTGAAAAGCAGTGTGTTCTGAAACCGATGGGTCAACAGTTTTAATGCACTATTTAAAAAGAGTGTATTGCAGTAGCAATAAAATGTTACATCATAGGAAATAATGGTAGTAAATAGTATAGATTTTGCAAAAAAATTGTCATGACAAGAGTAATGACATTATCACCTGTTTCATATGAACGAAGATTTAAATATTTCAACAAAGACTGGTTAATTATTGGAAAAGCTATTATCTTTTAGCCGGTTTAATAACACAAGTTTCTAAAGTGTATCTTCATACACGGCTTATTTTTTAGTCCGACCATCAAATGAATCAACAACGTCTGACCAAATCAGATTTGAGAATTCAAATGACACGTTTTCTTTAAAGTCCTTGAAGATGGTACAAATCACAACATGTCTTCCAGTCGCACAGGAACAGGAAGGATTGGTATCGTGTTCTGGATGGCGAGAGAGGGAGCGATCCGGCTGGTCAGGACAAACACTACATTAATATTTAACTAGCCGACTGCAGATTATTCTCATCATGATTGATGCTCATGGACAACAAACAGTCAATCATCAAACTGCTACGTTGCAATGACATGATGTACAATCGGTAGCGCTTAATCATTGGTGTGGTCCAATATTTACCTGTGCCATATTTACGCAGCTGAAGGTTATAGTGTCACGGTTGTGAGGGGTGTTAAGGACAGAATTTGCATATCGACATGCTTATCTCTCTAATACAAACACATCTTGCTCGGAGACAAGAAAGTTTACTTTGTTTAAAAAGAAAAAAAAAAGGCAAACGAAACAGATCCATTTTTAAAGCTCTCTCTCCTTCCAAAGTATCTTCCACACAACTATCAGTAAAAATCTGATTGAAAATACTGCTAAATCTCATCAGAGTTGTGTAAAAATACGCATTTGTTTTTAATGCGCCCAAAATGTCACAAACAAATCTGAGCGATGGACAGTATATGAAATGTAAACACAAAAAGCTAATCGGCTTTAGCTGTGTGGCTGTATTTTACATCCATCATTCATGAGTTATGTTTGCATTCATTTATTTGCTGAACCGCTTAATCCTACTTTGGTCTTGGGGAGGTCGTCTCAGCCGACACTGGGCAAGGGCGGGGCGTACCCTGAACGTGCCAGTCCATCACAGGACCAACACAGAAACAAAACCATTCACACCTAGGGGCAATCTGGAGCAGCCAATTAGCCTAAACTGCATGTCTTTGGACTGGGGGAAGAAACTGGATTACCTGGAGGGAACCCATGCAAGCACATTGAGAACGTGAAAACTCCACACAGAAATGCCCTCACTGAGCCCGGGACTCAAACCCAGGACCTTCTTGCTCTGAGGCAGACTAACAACCACACCACTGTACCACCCAAAGAGAACTGAAATGAACAAAACCTAAATGAATAAACTGTCATCTAATATACGTTGAAATTTTGACAAAATATTATATAATGGCCTCATAAAATTTGTGATAATATCCAAATCATCCGCACAAAGCAGTCCTTTACACTCTATTTATTACAGAAATCTACCTTTCTTACAATATCAGTCGGACATTTGGAGAGAAGCCATGAAATTGGCAGGGAAGATGCTTAAGAGGGAGAAAGTGTCAGAAGTTGAGGAATGAAACCGAATGCATTCCAAAAGAAGAGAATCAATTTGGTACAATCCAATGACAGGAAGAGAACCCTGCTGAGGTCGCTGTTACATTCCGGTTAAAGGATGGGAACTTCACCTGGTCTTCATCCCCACATGTGAGCAGAGGTCAGCTTTCAGCTGAAAATGTTATCAGAATGGTTATTATGGCTAATACACCATAACCCGGGTGGATAATACAGTCCTGCGTCCAACTGTTCCTGAAAGAGTGAATCAAAAGCATAGTGATGATCATGGTCAGCTTGGAATGGAGACAGGTTTAGGAAGATGCCAAGGAGGCAGAATGGACTGACGTTCAAGCATACATTGGTGTGTTGAGTTTGTGTGTTTTGACAGGAGCTCAGGAAAGTACCCTTCACCCAAAGGCAACAACACCTTCTTCTGCTGGATTGGTCTGATACCTGCGGGTATCAGAAACACGATCCATGGCCACCAGAGAAGGAAGATACAAAAGGACTGAGTGGATCAAGGGGTGTTAAAACAAGTCTTGCGTGCCACAAATGCAGTGCTTATAATTGCAAGGCACACCCCCAACATATGAGTGGGAGGACAAGCATGAGGACACACACTAAGCGAGACTGTAAAGACTTTTTTGTTGTTGTGAATAATGTTATTGTTGTTATTGAATGTATTCAGACGTTTGTAATATGGTTTCTATATGTATGTAATAGGTGATATGATGCAGATGAGAAGCAGAGATACTGTTACTACCCTCAAGTTGATTATTTTCCAATTATAGCCAGTCCCAAGGAATACCCTCTTGCAATACCCTAATGAAGTACAAGGATTTGGTACAGCTTAAATCTTCCATAATAATGATGTGAAGTGGGGTGCAAAACAATTACATAATAAAAAGAAAATCTATTATTTTATTGAATACCAACCCAGAATAATCCAAACTGATTTTACTATAACTTTTTTAAAATCTAATTTTACCTAAATTGTCATTTTTTTTTTTTTTTTTTTTATTCTTAAGGTTTTATTTGGATGTTCTCTTAGGCTTTTAGTCATCACTCTCATGTTGTGTATTGCTTCCACAGGAAATGCAATTCAGGCATTTGGAAATGGGACCGATTTGACCATATTGCACTCAGCACCAGTGCAGAGCACGACGGCTGTGATCACTCCATCACAAAGAGGTCAGGGACATGACAAATCACCCAGCTCCCCGGACCAAGACTTGCAGAACAACCACCTGAACCCTGGAGACAACTCAGTGTATCAGTTCTGTGGAAGCCTGCAGGTCAGTCCCAGGTCTCATCAGAAGGTCAGATATGGTAGCAAAGTTATATAATAATGTAATAAACAAAGAGGGAAGCCTGACCATTTATAGTGGTGGCGCCACGGTAAGGTGGTGATTAGCGGGCCCGCCTCACAGCAAGAAGGTCCTGGGTTTGAGTTCCAGGCTCGGCGTGTTTTTGTAGAGGTTGCATGTTCTTCCCGTGCCTGCACGGATTTCCTCCAGTTTCATCCCACAGTCCAAAGACATGCACATTAGGCTAACTGATTGTTCTAAATTGCCCTTAGGTGTGGATGTGAGTGTGAATGGCTGTGTGTGTTGCCCTGCGTCGGACTGGCAAGCTGTTCAGGGTGTACCCTATCTTTGCCTAGTGGCTGAGATAGGCTTAAGCCTCCCCACGACCATAGTAGCATTAAGTGCTTCAGCAAATGAGTGAAAATAAGAATTTATAATGGTACAAAATGAAGAGAGTGTTGCCTCAATTATAGATTTTGGAAATCTTACTTTATTTCCAAAAAAAACAACAAGATTCCAGGACAATACGCTCATTCTAGCTCGGAAATGCTTAGAAATAGGCTTTATAATATATATTTGCTGTGCAATAATCTCATATTCAGAAATGCTAAGTAAATTTGTCTTTAAAATAAAATAAAACATCCTTTTTTTCAGAGTAAGAGAGAGAGAGAGAGAGAGAGAGAGAGAGAGTAAGCAAAGTAATTAAATATCTGTCAATCTTGGAATAATTTTCTGAGTAAAAAGTACAGATCACAAATTCAACAGAACAAATAAAAACTAAACTGAGAACTAAAAAAGGAACAGTGCTACACCAGATCCCTATGACTCACATTATATTAATGTTGATAAATGATGCAACATTTAGACGTGTCCAAGCGTTTGTTTCCATGACTTTTATCCAAGTGTCAGGTCAAGACCTCTCTCCGGAAGTGAATCGTAAATGATAAAGAGTTTTTGCAGCATATCAGGCACCACTTTATCATCCTGGACTTTGGCTATGCTGGTTCCACCACCACACATGGGTGTATACAGTGATCCATTTATTATACTGTCACCAAACCGCTTATAAAACCACTATTCTTCACAAAGTCATGTTACACTCACACCCACATGAACACACACCCACACACACCCACACACACACACACACACCGAGGACATGCCAAGCACACAGAGTGCTAACAGAAGCTCTTGCTCATCTGCATAAAACTAATTTCCCCCAAGCTCACGGCCAGATTTCACCAAACCAACGCCAAGCTGCCACACGGAGTGCTGATAACGTCTGGAGAGTTGAAATGATCTAAACACAATTTCAGTAGGGCATGAGATAGTGTAAACTCATTAAATCTTTTTTTTTTTTTTTTTTAACAAAATCTTGATTGACTCTGTTGCTCCTAACAGCACATCCACTACGTTATATAGAACTTACAGTAATTAATGACATTTTTCAGATTTGGTAAGAGCCTTAATCATGAAACAAAAGATATACTGATATATA
>JBCNYH010000027.1:3203800-3217755 GCA_039654325.1 Tandanus tandanus
TGCTGCCCCCGCGACCCGACCCCGGAAGAAGCGGAAGAAGATGAATGAATGAATGAATGAATGAATGAATGAATATATATATATATATATATATATATATATATATATATACACTTTGTCAGAACGCAAGCCACTGCCAACCATTCACCCACTGAAATAACAGGAACTAACTTGTTTTGTGGACGATCCACAATATTAATGTGTAAGAATGTTTTACAAAGTATGATGCTGTTCCTAAAAAATAATAAGAGTAATCCTTTGCAAATTGCTGTAGTATAAGAATAAAACACGAGATGTGCTGTTATTGGAAAATATTCAACATAAGTATAGTAAACACGTTTCTACTTCCACCCCTCATGAATATTTTTCCATAACAGCACATACCATTTTGTTTAATTCCTTACTTACCTTATGCCACATCTCTAACATACTGGATTCACCAAATGACAAAATGGTTCGACATCACCCTTTTAAACGTATAATTCGAAGAACTCCAGAATGTTATACTCAAAAGGAATAAACCACCAATGTGACACTCATGCAGATGTGATGTGGTGACATAAAAGTGTTATTGTGAGCCTCTATCATTTTTAGTTGAGAAATATAAAGGCTGGTCTTTTACAGCAGTGATGAAGCATATTGTGCTGGCCACAGAAGAACTAGAGAGCTATTCTTCTCACAGTGTGGGTGTATGTGACCCTGAAACAACTCCAGCCTTTGTAGTCCACTTGATCCTCCACCATCAGATGAGGACAATTACCAAGCATAAGTGGAACATAATTGTGTAAAGATTGAGGTTACAAATGAGTCCATCCATCTCCTGTGAGGAGGTCATCTGAATGAGGGTATTCAAACATAATGGGCAAAGAAGGACTGCAAGTCATGCTACACTGTAATACTAGTCTTGGGAACATAAGCAACTGAGAAAACAAGATGCATAAGAGAATTGGTCTGATTATTTAGAAACTCAGAAATGCACAATTCTTGTCCAACAATGTCCTGATATACAACAATATAGCCACGTCCAAAACAGTGAATCAACCACTGAAGTATATAATTTTTGCTTTAAAATAAAAAATAACAACTCATTTGAAATGCGAAGCTGCAGAAAAGATTCACAAAACAAAGACATCTGCCTTTAACCACACGCTGCTTTTAGTAGATGAAATTTGTTCCTGTTTCAACAAAGGAACCCAGACATTTAAGAAAACATTTGCTAAAAATAACTATTAATGACTTTACTCCATATATCTCAAATATTATCTTGATAATAACCCTGAGGATACAGATAAGCTAAATGATAAACAGCTAGCTGTGACAAAACAAAGTGCGATGATAAATACAAACTGTATGTAGCACCTGGCAGATTACAGGGACTAGTATCAGGTCTCCTTCTTATTGTTACATGGGTTAAAGTCAAGCTAAAGTTAGTAAGATAGCTGTCTACATAAAAATCATCTGTATTTCATGATAAATCAAGGCATTGGTGTAAAGGGGAAATGGTAGAAAATAAAGATATTTTAAAATGTAACGTCAAATTAAAACCTAAATGATTGGATGAAAAAAAAAAAAACTCAGGAAAAGTTTATCCAGGGTGAACCAAACAAAATCTCTCACATTTCAAAAGGTTAATTTAAAAAATCTCAAAAAAAATTGAAGACAATCAAATTATTATTTGCACACAGGAAACTTCATTCAATACAGATTACATACAGACATCATTATTTGCACTCAATAAACTTAGTAAAGCCGGACAGGCAGTGCTAAGGTCTGTTGGTAGCCCAAACCCCAACTTGAACACCTTGAGCTTTTAGAACTCAAAGTGTACGATAGAACTACTGCACACACAGTTTGAAGATCATCGGAAGTGCCGAGGGAAATGTTTCTGGATCGGGTGATCGCGTTGCCTAATGATGTTGGACGACCAGCCCGTTTCCTGGAGCACAGAATATTTTTCCGTGGAGCTATTTTAAAGGGTACCTGTGGGGAATCTGTATTACTAGTGATTTAAAACGATCACGTATAACTTCAGCAGCTCCTTCCAGCAACATCAGTCCAAGCCTGTTTTTAAAAGTGCGCACCAGTGTTACGACTCTAGATATGCTCAGAGACATGTTGCCTTTCTGATTGGCTGTTCCTGTCTGGTAGTGACAAGAAATTGTAGGATTGGCTGGGCTGCTTCACTGACCCTGTGCATCATAAATATGCTGAGCTGCACAAACAACAAGCACAGAAATCATGGAAAGCCTTTCCTTATGTTCTTAAACCAACTAATGACAGAAAAGCCGAGTTGGCAAAACATTAGCTGCAAAGCCATTTTGGATTTACCGTCATGCTAATCTCCGGCAGCATTCTTGTCCCTAGAGTCACTAGAATGTGATGTCTCACTGTCTCCACAAGACTCCTTCCCCTCTGATTCAAAGAGGTCACCATTTACACCCATTTCCTCGAAATTGCTAGCCATAGTTGCTTCTTGAACATGTTTTTTATCACCTAAAATGTCGCTCACTGAATAGATCTGCTTGTTTACTTGTTTGCTTGTTTACTGACTGGACGACTAATGTGTTGATGTCACTTCCAGTAAAAAAAAAAAAAAAGACTGCTAACCACTGGTTCAGAACCTGTTAGTAAATCACCCAGTTTTGTGCTTTTAATGGCCCCCTATGTTAAAATAAGCTCTGTACAGCCTAAATGTATTACATACGCACAAATTATGCTGTATGGATAAACAATACCGGTACTCTTTAAAACACAAGTTGATACTCGATCCCAAACTCTTGAAGCCCTTAAAGTTGCTATTTTACAATATACATGTTCCATCCAACATGACCTGTCGAGCCATGGCAGTCTTCATAAACCACCTCCAAGTTTGTATACACAATAAAGGCCACCATTTGGAGTATGTCATCTTTCAAACATGATCTAAAAAAACAAACAGAAGTCATTGATTATTTCAAGAGCAACACAGTGTCTTAGTTTATTTTGGATTTTTGGAAGGAGCCTCCATTGTCAGTGATTTTTATCATCTATAGAGAAAGCTT
The DNA here is from genome assembly GCA_039654325.1 of Tandanus tandanus. Taxonomy (NCBI): domain Eukaryota; kingdom Metazoa; phylum Chordata; class Actinopteri; order Siluriformes; family Plotosidae; genus Tandanus; species Tandanus tandanus. Next base: position 3,206,842 of record JBCNYH010000027.1, read on the forward strand.
TTTTGTTTGTTTGTTTGTTTTAAACTGTTCAACTACAGATTTGTTTATATTTGCAAGAACAGGAGCAACCTGGTTTAGAAATATTGCAGGGATATACAAACAAAAATAACAGGAGTGCACAATAAAGGTCAAGAATATGCGGGGAAGTAATCATGCATAGTCATTTTCCATAGGAATAAACTGAAGTGGGGTAACGCGTACCTTCGACAATCCATAACCATTTAACTATCATTTGATAAAATAACAAAGAGAAAAATGTCCCTACTTCCTTCCGATAAGAGGCAGACTTTTTATATCTGAAAAATAACAAAATACTTTTGAATATTCATGATCACCATTATAGCATGACAGCTTGGCAAAAACAACAACAACAAAAAAGTCTAGCATGTGTTTGCCCAGAGTTAGTTTTCAGTTGTTGCTACTTCCATATGCTATACTTTTTTGCACCCTAACTCTCAGACATCAGCACAGATGGCCACACACACATATCTGTAAGGAAAAACAGTTTTTTTTTCAGATGTTGACCCACCAGGTTTTATCTCTTCTGAAAAATAATCCAAACGCCTCTCCATGCAATGAAACATTTAAACAGCTGTCTGTAATAACCAATAAAGCAAGTCTTTCAAAACAACTCATAATTGTTCCGTGCAAATATTTTCCCATGAAAGTGCAGGATTTTTCTGCTGTTTTTAATCCTGCAATATACTGTACAAATTTTCACATGTACGTTAACATGTGTGATGAGAATTTTTCACTAAGCCTGGAAAACATTTTGGATATCACAGAGGCAGTAAAATGCTGTGGGTTTGGGCATTTCACTGTGGAATAGTTAGAAACTGAAACCGTTCAATACTCAGTACACGCATTAGACAAATATTTTACCAAATAATACTTTATTTATTATGCTTGGATATGCTTAATTTTATTTATTTCTAAAGATCACATTACACAACTAAAGGACCAGTTTAACAACTGTCTGAACTGCTAACTCAGCAGGAATGTATGACGTCCTCACATAGTTAATGGCATGCTTTGATGAAGCTGTTGATGACTTGCCACAGAAAAATGGACATAATTAAGGCAATCACTTACAAATCAGTCTGTAAATGGTCTAAATATCAGCTTCCAAGTTTTCTAAGACGTACACCTACACTTAAAGGCGAGGATTTTGTAATGAGGAGGCAACAAGGAGACTCCAGTTCATCAAATGGTGTGGATGACATTTATCATCTTAAATGAATTTAAAAAACCCATCTTTATTTTAGAGCTATTTTATTTATTCATGACATGATTAAATGCAAATGAAATAAACTAAATAGTTAGTGTTTTATTGCAATTTTTTAAATATTCTTTCCACTTTTTGCAGAATTCACATTTTAAAATGATAGAATTGTATGTGTGCCTGGGATGTGTGCAAAAAGAAATGAGGAACGTCTAGTTTTCTGGAGTATTTATAGTTATAGAGAAAAGTTGCCACTTAACTATAATAGAGAGAGAGAGAGAGATGCTGCAACTTGCAGAGGCTCGTGCAAAAGTGGTCAAAACCACCTGCTCATATTTCACTCATGGCAGAAAAAAGGTATAGTTATAAAGTGTAACAGAATTAAAGTGCAAATATGTACTGACATGGTTTTAAATTCCAAAGAACTCTGACAGCCATTTATTGAAAAAAAAAAAAAAAAAAAAGAAAATAGAAAAGAAAAGTTAAGGCCAAGGTATTGGAAAAACTGCATCTTAATTATTTATTTATTTATTTATTTATTTATTTATCTACAGTATTAAAATTAATATGAAGTTTCACTAAAATGGACCGTATCCAATTGCTATTCTTTCGAGCCACAGTGGTTATACACTGGAGGAATCTAATACAATCTCCACGCGTCACATTTTAATCTTTACTGGCATTTCTCTTCACAGTAAGTGATCAGGAAAAAGCTCACATCCAAATCCCAATCAATACAGCAGTATAAGCAGATTAAAATAAATGAGTTGAGGACAGAAGCAAAACTCAGTAGTGTGCTCAGATTAATCTGAACCTGCTCACTGCTACAGTATTTATACTCCTGATACTAATCATCACCGCCATTATCATGGCGCTGGAATTTTTTGACCACAGAAGTACAGGTGCTAGGAAAGGTGAGTGCTGAAAAATAATAGCACTGAGATCAAGCAACTTAAGAGCACTTTTGAAAGCATTAAATGGACTAAAGCAATGCATGAGAAGAAAACTTTGAACTTGTTATTTTGTGGTTTGACCAATAAATAAAAGTTTAAACTAATGCAGATCAGCTGTCATTAATATGACTTTCAGAAATCATTTTGACTGTCGAACTATTACCAGACCAACAATCGGTTTTTTTGTTTGTTTGTTTGTTTTTTAATAAAAAGACTGCACAACAAAACAGGATGTAATAAAAAGGTTCTAAAATGAATACTTCACTCCTAAAAAACAAACATACAGAAAATTCCCCTCAAGCAGTAGGGTGTGTCGGGTCAAGGCAGAAATTAATGAGTTCAGTATGATCATAGGACAGTTACTGTCATCCAGTTTGACTACAAGCGAAACATGCTTTCATAGCTTTGCTTGGTCATGCACTTGAATCAAGTTAGAGATAATGGTTTCCTATCTGTCCCACATTACATCTATGGGTCTATGTGACTTTATTTCTCAGATATAAGCAGTTACAGTTTTAACATGGGAAATGGCTATCTCCAAAACTTTGCGACCTTGCCCTGACCTTGGTTTTTGACCTTGACATTCCAAAATCAAATCTTCTTTTGGACTCTGGAAGGGTAGTGTCTCCACCACATTTGGTGAAAATACTTGCATGACTGTGGTCAAGATTTTGTTCACAGACAAACTGACAAGCAAACAAATGCCGGTGATTACTACGCCTCCGTTTCCTATTTAGTTTCTGCTTTGAGGTAAATATAGATTTAAATGTAAAATGGATCACGATTACAAATATAAAGCGATAGTTACTTCGTGTGTGTGGATTTTTTTTCCCCAAAACATGAAAATTTATAAACCCACCAAAATATATAGCCAATCTTTTCAAAATGTAAAACTGAACAAAGGAATTAGGGATGCTGAGAATGTCAGCAGACGGCATGTCTAACACTAATCTCTTTCACGTTAGTGTAGTGTTGTGCTTTAATAATTTTTTTTATATTTTTTCATGATGTTCCTAAAATGTGGAAAATAGTTTCATCAAAGTAAACTCTTACAGTGTTTGAAATAAGTGGGTTTCTGCATTTCCTATTCATGCAGGACAAACAATTTTCCAAATAAGGTAGTTTACTCAGGCTAGCAGACAGAGGAAACAGTCTGCGAAGGAAACGTGAAGTTTGAAGTAAGCACGGGAGCTCCGGTTCAGGTACGCAAGCTTAAATTTAAACACAGAATACCTGGAAATGAGGTGAAAACGTGACTTTCACTGTCTCTTCCAATAATAATCCCTTACATTAAATAATGAAAATCAGGGAATTCTACTTGATATAACTGATTACTGAGGATTAAAAAGTTTGCAGTTTGTAGTATTTATACATTATATTTGGTTTGGTAGGCCTGTGTAAACAGTGAATACAGTATTAATGATATGTGATTATGGAAAACCAAATTGAAATGCAGAAACCTATTTACTGTCAGGAGGCGGAGAATATCCAGCTTTTCCGTTCTTATTTCGAACACTATCTTACTGAAACCCTTCGGTGCGTCCAAACTTTGGACTGTTAATGTAATTCAAGATTTTATTAGCATTAATCCAACATAACACACTGATACGGCCTCATGAACACATCTGCACTGATGAAAGACATTTTCTGGGTGACCACAGATGTCTATCTCAAATGAATTAATTACAAGGCGCAATCAAATCAGGGCATGGATGGTCAGGAGGCTAAAGTGCACTTTAGCTAATGGAACGTCAAACTCATTAAAGTGCAGTTTGGTCGGCTGAGTTGGTTGGCTGATTAACCCCTGTGAATGCTGTCATTTAATAAATGGAAGCGCATGAATAAATGGCATAAACATGTATGAACTTAAGTTTGAGTCTTTTTTTTTTTTTAACCAACAAATACATCTCTTTTGTGTTTCCAACTCTGATTGTTCAGAAAGACATGAATTAATTTATATAAGCTTTTTTTTTTTTTTTTTTTTTTTTTTAATAGTGATTGTAATTCACAGGGGCCTGTATGGAAAATAAGCTAAAAACAAGCTGTTATTTAAAAAAAATAATAAAATGAAGTCAGTGATATGGGGAGTTAGGTTTTCTATAAGGAGACTTAGAAGAGGAGTTTCTAGTATCAGTACATTGTAACATAAGCTCTGATTGGTAATCATGTGAAAGTTTAGCTCAGTTGAACTCCACACCTGCCCACTTTTCCTCGCTTGAGAAAATTTATATTTATATATATTAAACATGACACTGAAGCATCTCAGGTAAGCTCTGCACTCACCTTTAGCTGGCTAAAACCTCCATTCCATTTCATGATCCCAACTTTTTCCTGTTTATGGTCACAGGGAACCAGGACCAAACGAATCATCACCAATAATATTTTTAGACCGTTTTTGTTATATATAATCATTGTTATATTTGTACCTGAATCAGAATCTAATATGTATTTTTTTATATATATAATTTTGAATTTTACATGATTATTATTTTTAACATGGGGCAGTGGTGCCCGGTGCTGGATTACTGATCCCAAGGTTGCGAGTTCAAGCCCCACTCTCAATGGGATGTCACTGCTATCCCCCCAGTGCAGCTAACTGGGTTATCAAAGGCCGGCCATGTCTCTCACTGTCTGTGGTGAGAGGCATGTAAAAGAACCATTGCTGATTTTCGTCAAGAGTTTTCGTCAAGCATTGCTGTCAGCGTGTTTCTGCTCTGCGATGGCCTGGCGAGCTGTCCAGGGTGTACTCTGCCCTCGCTCAGAGTCAGCTGAGATGGGCGCCAGCCTCCCCGTGACCCTAATAAGGATTAAGCGGTTCAGAGAATGAATGAATTATTTTTAACACAATACAGGAGTCTAAACCTTAAATGTGTTTAAAAAAATATATATATTATTTCTATTCAGTTTTGACTGATAGTGCATAAAGCCTCGGAGGAAAACCAGAGGAAGCACCTTTTAGATCGTTAAAACAGTGAGGATGCATCATTAGCTTTGATACAACACAAAGGACACACCACAGCTACCTTAGTGAGGCGAGCTAGTCTACATCACACCACCTGGTCCTTCATGAAGAGCCTCCTGAGGTGAAATGTCATCATGCCACACCAAGGTCAGTCAGCACATTGATAAGCATTTCCCTGCAGCAATCAGCCACACTCAAGCCTCCATGTGATTCCAAGGTTACTCTCAGAGGAAAGACACTCACCACTGGTGATTTATTGTTTCCACTGAGTGAAAATGAAGATGGGAATCATCAGTAAAGCATCAGCTCTAGGACACCATTGAGACAATGATCAAAGGACTGAGAATCGTTTAAATTCTAAATATGGGATTAGTTTTAAATATGGCACTCATATAAAATATTTTGAATATTTTTAAAAATTACATGTTAAACACACCTTTATATTACTCACAATGAGTAGGTTTACTAAAAAGAGGCTGAGGTTAAGTATGATTAAGCTTTAAAACAAAGAGTCTCAGCAATAATCCATAGAAATTCAAGATTTTTGGTTTTTTATTTGAGTGTTGAGGTTTGTCGGTGATGGCCAACTGAACACAAAATTAATTTTAATAAAACAGAATACATACATAATACAGAAACTGTGACACACAAAAACACACATGACTAAAAACAGATGCATTGAAACTGCCCGCTGACAGATGTGTTAGGCTGAAAGGTGGGGTTGGTGATTCGAAGCCACTTTTCATGATCTGACTTAAAATTAAATAAAACTAAATTAGCAGAAGTTATTCTTACATTATGTTAGCCGTGAATAAAATACTATATCTGCTGAAAGGAGAAACTATGGTAACTGTACCAACAGCACTTAACTCGTCACAATTTTACTTGTCTGTCAATTCAGAGGACTGTCAACTCTTCCTCTTGAGTTTGCATTTAAGCATTCTAGTCAAGAAGTGTAGCTTTGACAGGAAAACTGATGGGCTCCATTTGTTTGGATTTAAAGTTTGAAATCAGCAAGGTTTTACCAAAATCACTAAATATTCCTTTAAAGTACGGATTAACAGTGCTGCGCTGCTGTACGAACCTCACCATTAAGTGTCAATCAAATATGTTTGACTACCGACCGATACTAGAAATTACATAAATGACATTGAAGTCTATGTAAAATTTCTATGATCAAATTTCTTTTGGCCAAAATAGATCTTCAACACAGAATGTTGAATTTGAACACAGAATTTTTTTAAAATGGTACTGCCAAAAGGTTTTGGCAGCTTTGAAGCAATTCCAGAATTCAGCAGCTCTCCTGGATGAAATACTGCAGGTTTTGTCTGCAGCTATTATTTCTGTACTGTCCTAGCCATGTTGAGGGGCTCTGGTGTTAAACCACACAGGAGAAGGTTGTTTTTTTGAAGTCTTCTTCACTGCGTTTTTTGACCCTGGCATAGACAAAACTTTAAATACAGGCTGTTCCTGCCAAACTCTTAAAGAGGTTTAAATAAGATATGTAATCCGCAAAGTGATATCAGAGAATGTCAGCAAATAGAAAGGACAGCCTCGCATACGCGCTTCTGCTGATTATTTGAACTTGTTTTAGCCCCTCTGTCCTTCCATCAGTGTCAACTAGTCACACTGAGCTGGAGCTGACCTTTCTGAAAAGATAGTCATTTATTATTATTGTTATTTATTTATTTATTTTTCAAAATAAAGAGACAAAATTACGCAATCTGATTTGATATTTTGCTGGCATTTCACTCAAATATCAAATAAAAAAATGATCATATAAAATGCTACATGTCAGACAACGTGTTACCTTTTTAAAATTAATTTTTAATGAGTGGCTTTAGGTGATACCCACTTAACAAGCTAACATCTTGAGAAGACTTGGTAAGACATGAAATATTATTTTACTCATTTTAACAATCATTTATCTGGATTTATATGGAAGTATTTTACCTGCGTTTATACACCATCTGCTGATTAATTTATTAAGTCAGTTATAAAACAGGACAGGGCATACTATAACAGGAGAATAATCAATAGCGGGAAGTTCATTATTTTGAAATAACAGCACCCTAAAGTTTATTACTGTCCAATAAAATAATGTCCTGAACTGATTGTCCTCTTATACGTCATCAAATGACCAGCAATTAATTGATATATTTTAACTATTTAAGATCTGAGAATCCAACAGCAATGCGTTATGTTGTAAGTGGTAAGTATTTGAATCAAATGGAGACACCGTACACCTACATTTGGAGAGGAAAGGATGGCTTAAACCTCAGGAATGCAAGCAAGTCAAGAGTTTACAGCTGCACATCATTAGCAATTATTAGGTAAATCTATTTTTACAGAAACTGAAGCTCTCATATTGAAGAATTTTAACATGTCCTTTACAGAGAATCCTAGTTTGAAAAACATAGCAGACATGTTCTTATTAATTATTACATGTGCAAGTGTAAGTGGGCAGTAACTAAACTCCATTTATTGTTTCAAAATGTGGGGAAAAAAACAGGTTATATATAAAAACCATACACATTTTGTTGTGCTATCAGAAACTGTAAGGTGCTGAAACTGGAGATTCCTTTCATGTTAAATGTTTCATCAGTGATTAAACCTTTTCATTGTTTAGATAGCACTTTTTCCAGTAGTTTAATATTAGCTGTTGCTAGTAATATTCATCATTCATTCAAACAAGTGAATTAATATAAACTTGTGATTTGCTGGAACTTCTGCTGTTATAGGAAATGAAATCAACTGGTTTTTGAAATCAACTGGTGGTGATAACACTCACTTTAATTTGGAGGGAACAAATGTTCATGTTCTAGTACAACACCAAAAACACTAAACAACTAATTTCTTAATCTGGAAAACAATTACAAGGGGGAGAGTCAGCTAATTTAATTTCAACATGGCTTCCAACATAATGCTTGCCTTTACGGGAGATATAAATATTTTTATCTTAGCGCAAACCTAAAGGCTGAAACACAGTATCCTCATACTGAAGGATTTTACCACTATTTTGAAAAATTGCCGACATGCTCCTACTATTTAATACATGTGCAGATGTAAGTGGACATTTTTTAACTTGAACAGTTTAAAACAGTGATAAAGATTTTGCCAGCTGTCTCAAAGTGATGATTTTATATCAGTGCGCGCTTAAACTCAGGGTTAAGCATTCTGCTGAAACGCTGAACCCAGACTCTAAGGTCCATAACTGCTGACAGGGTTCAGAGGGTTGAATGCACGAGGCCGTGACCATGGAGAGAGGTCAACGATACATCAATTTCGCCTTATTGCTCATTTATTCCACTCTCAAACTCCTGCATTTCATTCATTCCCAGTGGATGGTGTGAAGCTAGGCTTTTAAGAGACAGAGACGAAGGAATTTGAAAAGGAAGGACGGTCCAAAGTCAATGACAGCTTTTCTCGTAAATCTGGAAAACCACACATTACCAAGACCTCTATTATCACAGTTTTCTTTCTAAAATTCCCAGTCCTTATTACAGTATTAACTTATTTACTACTTCATTCCGTTCCTCTTTCAGACATATGTTAAGAATGAAGGCAAACTATAATATAATCAGACAAAGTTATTCCTGTTAGTCACCAACAATTCACTCATGTTACTACCAAAGTAAGTCAAATATGTCTTCTGTTTTCTAGATATGTTAAGCCACCTTGGTACACTTGGTATTAAACCTTTAAGTTTGACAATGTAATAGCAAACATAAAGCTACAATGATTCTATATCACATTTGATAATCCAGCTAACTACATGTTTATATTTTTGGATAAAGCGCGTGTATTCCTTTAGGAGTTTTACATTAAGTGGAACATGGGTCAAAATTTGTTCAGATAAAAGCTGAACAAGAAAACAAGGGTGTGACAACTTGTCAATCACTAAACAGATGATAAGTGCACTTCAATATTACAGACGTAAATTTAGAAGTCTTCTGAAATGAGAAAAGAATCTGCTTGAAACTACAGAATACAATTATACAAAAGAAATGATTAACTGCACTATCTAGTGTCACCCAGACGAGGAGTGATTATCTTTTGAGTCTGGTTCCTCCCAAGGTTTCCTTTCAGGAAGTTTTTCTTTGTTGCCGTCTTTGGCTTGTTCATTATGAATGAATTTTAACTCTAAATCCTTGTTTCTGTATAGATATGTTTTAACAATGTGCTACATAAATAAAACTAAACCAAACTGAAATGACTTCACCAGAGTTTTTCATCGCAGATAACACTAGATATATGATACAACAATAAATGTTAAATAAAAGGTTGTTTTTCGAAGGCTGCAACCACTGTATATGTTTCATTACTTATTTTGGGGAAGGAAGAAAAAAGGCTTCAAAAATGAACATTTGGACTTCAAAAGAGAACATTTTGTCAAAACAATAACTCATTATTCATTCATTCATTTCCAGAACCGTTTAATCCTAATTAGGGTCGCGGGGAGGTTGGTGCCCATTTCAGCCGACTCTGGGTGAGGGCAGAGTACACCCTAGACAGCACGCCAGGCCATCGCAGGGCAGATAACTCATCACTTACATTGGATTATGCTGCATGCAGACAAACCTTCTAGCTTAAGATGCGAGATGGGGCTTATCCAAATCAACTTGCATGACAGTTAAGGATGACTGTAAAAATTGAGGTCATTCAGAGACACACGGCAAGCCCCCAATTCCCATTAATTAAATTCTATTTCCAAACTGGAGTACCATCTCGCATAGAGCTGTAGGTGCAGTTGGCACCGCTATCTGATAAAATTTCCATTTCAAAGCAGCAAATATATTGGATGGCCTTGTAGGCGGAACTACTGTCCAAGCTGCTTTTATTAAAATAAATAAATAATGAATCTACGATCAATCAGAACCAAAGTGCAATGGTATAATGACCTTTATGTAAACTGGGCTCTGATTCTGCAGAATGACATGCCATTTCCATAAATGAATGACTAAATAAGTAGGAAAAGAATGAATGAAAAAAGAAAGAAACAATAAAAAAGAAACAAAGAAAGAAAAAAGAAAGAAATACATGACAGTTTTCACGCCGTTTGAGCAAAGGACACAATAAGGAAGTGTAAATAACAAAAAGGTTTAGATTTAGTAATTACAAAATGTCCACTACACAATACCTTATTATAAGTAATGGCTTTGAACTTTAAATATATTGGTTAATTTTAATGAGAATACATTTCTGAACTTTCTAAAAGCAGTACAGGCAAGATAGCATATAATGAGATGGTTCTTAGTCCATTTGCAATGTTCTGATAGAGTGCTAAAACACAGTAAAGTGCAAAAGACACTTTTTTTGAGATAAAAAAGAAATAAAATACTTGGTTTATACTCAGACTCAATCTTTGTATCTAACACACTGAGATGCTGCAAGCTTCTGAGATTAAGTTTTAAACCCAAGCATTAAACAATGATTAAGTCTTTTGGTGAGTGAGCAGCACGAGGATGCTGACAAAGCAGCTGGAAAGATCAGATGATATGAAGTCATATAGCTGAATCTCCCGGGTCAGTTACACTGAAGACAAAGAAGTTTTTACCCCTCAGCTGGTTATGGCTGGAGGGGTATTGTCGTTGGCTTGGCGGACGGGCGGCCAGGCGGGCGGCGTGACAATAAGTTTGTCCAGCTCATTGTTCATGCACATGCCAGCTTTCTGAACTCTTGCATAGGCACTCCCCATGGCCTAAACCTGTGCGTGGGGTAGCTAATTTGCATATGTGACCTTTGACCTTGGCACAGTGACCTTGAACATATAAAGT
>JBCNYH010000027.1:3236745-3257561 GCA_039654325.1 Tandanus tandanus
GGCCAATGCAGGACAGACTTTTGCAGCCATCAAGAAACAAACCGCAAAGCTGGTTTTCTTTGAAAAACCTGAATCAGTACTCTTGACAATGCAACATAGTTATGAATAATCACAGTCTGTCAGCTACCAAAGCTTCCTGCGCAAGCATTGGTGGTTCAGTGGTAGAATTCTCGCCTGCCTCGCGGGGGGACCGGGCTAGGTTGCCGGCCAATGCAAGACAGCCTTCTGCAGCCGTCAAGAAACAAACCGCAATGCTGGTTTTCTTTGAAAAACCTGGATCAGGACTCTTGACAATGTAACATAGTTATGGAAAATCGCAGTCTGCCAGCTAACAAAAGTTTCTGTGCAAGCATTGGTGGTTCAGTGGTAGAATTCTCGCCTGCCACGCGGGGGGCCGGGTTCGATTCCCGGCCAATGCAGGACAGCATTCTGCAGCCGTCAAGAAAAAAAAAACCCCATCGCAAAGCTGGTTTTCTTTGGAAAACCTGAATCAGCACTCTTGACAATGCAACATACTTATGGAAAATCACAGTCTGTCAGCTACCAAAGCTTCCTATGCAAGCATTGGTGGTTCAGTGGAAGAATTCTCGCCTGCCACGCGGGGGGCTTGGGTTAGATTCCCGGCCAATGCAAGACAGCCTTCTGCAGCTGTCAAGAAACAAACCGCAAAGCTGGTTTTCTTTGGAAAACCTGAATCAGGACTCTTGACAATGCAACATAGTTATGGAAAATCGCAGTCTGTCAGCTAACAAAAGTTTCTGTGCAAGCATTGGTGGTTCAGTGGTAGAATTCTCGCCTGCCACCCAGGAGGCCCGGGTTTGATTCCCGGCCACTTTCTGCAGTATTCCAACATGTATTCGCCTCTGCAGTTCCCCTGTTGAAACCAGAGGATTCTCTCACCCTGTCTCATTGGTGTCATTCCCAGTATTCATGTTGCTGGCAAAATATTCTCTCACGCCGCGATGCGGCAGGGATGAAATCAGAGTGAGGCACACTTCAAGTCCACAAAGCAGGCAAAGTTCATACATGAGTGTTCACTATCAGAGTCTACACATCTACAAGTCTACAAGAATCATAAAACAAATAAGGGTCAAACAGAGAAGGCACACACTATAGTAATTAGGCTTGGTATATACTGGAAAATGTAGATGCAATACTTGAATACAGCACTTGAACTAGAGTATATAGGCTGCTGTGTAATCAGCATGACTGCTGACAGGTGTGCTGGGGTCATATGGCAGAGAAGTCAGTAGTCCGGAAACTGTGAGTGCCACAGGGCCTGCTAGGTAGGGTAGTGCATTGAATGGTTTGAATATTCTGATTCTGTGACATGTATAATGAATATTTTGCTATTTTCTTCTTTTTTTTAATCTGATGGGCTTTTTTCACTTCATCATGAAATTCATCGAATTGAAAATATGCATATACTTTAACAATATAATAAAAGGTTTACCCATGTGACACATTCTATATTTAATTTATTAACCATTAAAGACACTAATTTAAATCATGTGTCAGTCAAAACAAGGTCAAATGTCCACAGTATTACAATGATCATATCTCAGGAAAAGTTCATGCTAGGAGGATGAATGAAATATCAACTTCATCTTTTCCCAGGCTCTATTCAGCTAAAACAAAATCAATCATTTCAAAAGTATTTAAAAATTTCACTGCCGGTACCTACTATGAGAACCCAGACCACCAATATTCAAAGAAAAAGAAGACAGTAATTGGCTCTACTTACCTCATTCCCCAGAAGTTCTAGGAAGTGCATCTCTTTTTGTCAAAAACATTAAGGGTCTGCTGGTTGATTCTAAATTAAACATTTCTAAGTAAACTTAAAAGTCCAGGCTGGCTGACAAACAGGAAATTCCTGCATTTACCAGATGCTCTTACCCGGAGCAACTTACAATTGACATCTTTTATACAGCTTTTGAGGGTTAAGGGCCTTGCTCAAGGGCCCAATAGTGGTGGTACTGGGGATTGAACCCTGAAACTTGAGATCAGTAATCTTTAACCACTAGGCCACCAGTGGCCATTATACATGCCTTCATCAAAGGTGTAGAGGATGAAAGAACCATACTGCAATTTTTGAATAAAAAGCCAAGCTACTGCTTTATAAATTATTCCATTGGGATTTTGCTTCTTGGTGAAAATGTAATATTTCATAATGATGTCATTCTCATTGTGTACCATTGAATAATTTTTCACCATTACTGAAAAAAGACGCACAATTACTGTATGGATTGAACCAACAGAGTCCTGCCCCTGGTGAAATCTTACATAAGCCCCTGCTAAGCATCTCATTCCTCTCAATTGTCATGTATCTGCTTCGTAATTGGGCAAAAACTGTTAGTCCGGGCCAGCTATTCTTGGGTCTACAGAGAGAAAGATAAAGAACAAAAGCAAAGAAGGGGAAAGACAAGAGAGATGGACCAGACACGACTTACACACCAGACTCAGGAACTTGCTATATCATCTTTTTTGTCTGCTTATTTCCTTGACAGAGTTTAATGGGAAAGAGACATAAGGCAGTGTGCTGACTGAATGCAAATCTCACACACACACACACACACACACACACACACACACACACACACACACACACACACACACACACACACACACACAGGCCAACACTGCAGAGGAGGAGAAAGTGGGACACTTTGGACTTCATCAATTAAATTATGTCATATTAGCCCTTATTGACATTTCATAACCACTCATATTCAATCACAACCTGGTGAGCGAACTAGTATGTATGTATGTTACCCACTCCAGCATAATACAGATTAATTAGGAAATTTGACATACTGAGATATTCATATATTTGGAAAGAGAATATAATATGTTTCAAAACGAGGTATCATACATGATCCTAGCATGTACATGGACTGAGTTACACCAATTTTTATGTCACCAATCAGGAAATGTTACTTTTGAGAAAATAGCAATTACACTTACAGAACCAGTTTCTAAATATCTGCATTTGAAACCCCCTAACATCCATAAACTAAATTAATCTGGCTCTCGGCGCAACGTTCCTTGCGTCTTCCTAAAAACAGGAGTTCTATTTACACCAAGTCATGTCTGTTTTGAGGTTTCTCATTAGTTTACCGTTATGTGATTCGGGGAATCCTTCTGGGATTCCGTAAGTAGGTAGAGTATTCTGGTATCGAATATGAATAATAAGGCAATACCCTGAGCAATGACCAAAGTGGTTTGAAAATTGGCAACATAAGTGGATATTTCCATTGTTTTACAACAATTTGGACATAGGACCCTTTCTTAAACAAGCATTTTAGCATGGATAGATTGTGTTTATTAATATCTGAACTTGGTCATGTGAAAGGTTATGCTTTGAAGGATGTATTTTTGGCAATATTGCATTTTCTTCCAAGTAAGCCATTTTCAACTTAGGCTCTTACTCAAAACACTACCTTGCGACTTAATGCGTATTATGCTGGAGCAGGTCACAAATGTGTTTACTTCTGCAATGTCGTGCATCCATTTTTTCATCTTTCATACCACAATATGGAGCTAAAACGTCCCTGTCAGTGTTTTCCTTTGTCCTTATCAGTAGCAGCAACATACTAGATGGTGATGGAGAAGAGAGGATGGACTCTATGATGGAGGAGCAGAAACCCCAACAAGGGTGGTGTCATGAGTAAACATCAGGAGTTTGTCTGTTGCGTGCATGAAGGTGAAGCTGTTGGTGTTTAAGGTGAAAAACAAGGTGAAAAGAACAACCTGCCTGTTTTGAAGTGATGGGCCACAAAGACAAATTTGTACAAAAAAAAAGGTTGACTGTAAGGTACATGAAATGCAGTGAAGTGGACACAACATTATATCATTCAGATTTGTTTAATAATATCATGCTGTGCCTCAGTCTAAATATCTCCTGATTTCAAGTGTTTTTCTTTCTTTTTCTTTTTTTTTTAACATATAACATTTTTAAGAAGCATTTTTCTATGTTCCTTTTAGTCTCAGGTTTGTGCAGTTTGACTACTGTCTTCACTCTTTGCTATTCACTTCACACCCCAGCTTTTCAGGCAACTTTAAATAAAGGTTGTGACAGTCATTGATTTAATGTTTGATTGTCTACACTTATGTGGATGTATATCTGGCACATTTTCTTCTTGAAATGATTATTTTGGGCTGAACTCTCATGGTTTTTAACAGACATCATGATGTCATCAAGTCATCACAAGTGCCCCAGGATCACTAAAAGTGCCAAAAATAGCTTGCTACAGCAAAGACTAATATTTTGTAATATTGTTGGAGTAGAAATGTAGAACTATTCATTTTATATTTGATATAATAAAGTTTGTCCAATTTTATTAAAGATTAGGAGTTCTTTATCAGCATATGTCTACAATACCAAAATGGCAAATTATTTACAGTTTGTCATACATTTTCGAATTAGTGCTGATGTCTGGCATTTCATTTCTAACTAAAACTCTCATCTAATTTATATCCAGTTCTCCAGATCTTCAGAAAAGGAGGCGTACACAGCAATGTCTGGATTTATTTCCATTTCAGTGAAATGATTCCATCTTTATTTCCACCTCATCTCCTGGACAGAGTGCAGAATGTTACTCCCATCTTACTCCTCACATTATTACTTCAACATTTGGGTTCCCGTGGGACACTGCAACAACAGCTCACAGCAACAGCCGCAGATTACTATTGATTGTGGATTGACTGGTCTGGCTCCTCGTTAAGCAGGGATGTAGAAATGAAGCTGTAAATCTGCTGAATCATATTTCACCAGCAAGCTCGCATTGATGTTGCCAGGCTGGAGGCTCTTTAATTGGGGAAATCATTGGGCTTTGTTCCGACTCTCTAAATAAGAGTGCAATACTGCCTGAGACTTTTGTACATGCTCATCTGATCTATGAATCAGAGGCCACAGTCACTGATTAACACAATACATATGCATAATATGCAAGCAAGAGTTAGACACAATTTTACAAGTTTAACCAAATATTTGAGTTTACATCTAGGATAATCTCTCAGCTTCCCAGGGAGGGGAATTAAAAAATGGCTTATTGTTTTCACAGAATTGTTTCTTTTTTTTTTTCGAAACCATGACTGGATGACTAAAAAAAGTGTTCAACAGTTGACAATCCAGACAGCAAGGTCAGTACAATAACCCATAAACATGCAGAGTGCAACATGCAGCAAAACATGGAAAAGAAGAGGAGGCTATGAAAAATAAGCATGATATGACACTTAATTAAACGAGACTCAAAAATGAAATAGATTATGGAGTAAAAAAATTTAAAAAATGCATAAATCTAGACTCAAGAGAAATGTAAACAATTTTAAACTTCTGAATGCTGCCAGCAGCTTTGCAAGTTTCATCACTATGACATGGAATAACAATGGAAGCACAGAGAGCCATCAGAGAGCTAGTCATCGGGCCGAACTTAGTAGGCGGTCTAGAAGATCCTTGGTTAGTGAGGTGACCAAGAACTCAATGGCCACTTGAAGAGACTTTCAGAAGCCCCCAAAGCATATAGTCAAGACAACACTAAAGTGGCCTTGGGACAGATCTCTGAAAGTCTTTGAATAGTCCAGTTAAAGCCCACAACTGTGGAGAGACAGTTCACAGCTCCACATTCAAATCTAATGAAACTTAAAAAGAAACACCAGTAGAATGTGATAAAACTGCCTAAACCCAGGCTTGTTATACAAAAAAGGCCCAAAGCTGAAGGTGATTTAAAAGGTGTTTCTACAAAGAACTAAGTAAAGTGGCTGGATACTTATCTATTTCTGTAAAAAAAAAAAAAAAAAAAAGCCATTGTGGATTATTGTGAATAAAGTGATTGACATAAAATCTGTTTATTAAATCCTAAATTAAACTTAAGCTCACCATCCACTTTATTCTATTAATTATTAGTCATATGGCAGCAGCAAAATGAATTAGGGTCTTTCCAAGCAAAAGGGCAATTTCGCCTACCCCAACTTTCACCCCTATTTTTCTGAATGAGTAGGTCAAAGGCATGATTTGAGTGTAAAGGTATATAGTCCACCACCCAGAGATATTCTTTCATTCATTCATTTTCTAAGCCACTTAATCCTAAGTAGGGTTTCAGGGAGGCTGGCGCCCATCTCAGCCGACTCTGGGCGAAGACGGGGTACACCTGAACAGCTCGCCAGGCCATCGCAGGGCCAACACACATACAACCATTCACACTCACATCTAGGAGCGATTTGGAACAGCCGATTAACCTACTGTGCATGTTTTTGGACTGTGGGAGGAAACCGGAGTACCCGGAGAAAACAACGCAAGCTCGGGCAGAACATGCATACTCCACACAGCAACGCCCGAGCCCAGGAATTGAACCCATGCCTTCTTGCTGTGAGGTGGACGTGCTATCCACTGCGCCACCATGCTGCCCTCCCAAAAATATAACAGAGATAACTTGATGCCCCTTATATTAACCACTAAAAAGATATGGTATTTGATTTGTCTAAAATGGAGCTATTATGTAGTGTAATTTTGTGACATTCTTTAATGCCTCAAAACAGTTGCCTGGTGACAACATAAGATACATCCTTTTGATGCTAACTTATTGTCTACTTGAATAAAAGTGAAGATTTTTTTCCTTGCGAAGATTCTTACTGAGTGTAAACATTTTTTTTTGCGTTCTGTCAAACCAGTTTCCTATGTACACATCATTGAAATAATCACTATTTAACATCTGATGGTTATTTTAGCTGTTCTGAGCATCAGATCTATTTATCTTATTCCAACATAAGTGGTCTGATTGATAGTTTCTTGCATAGGTTTACAGAAAAACACTTCTTATGTTGGGCCCCCAGAATTCTAGTCAATCTTCACATTACAGAACCATCATTTTGGATGCTTCCCAATTTAAAAACCTGCCTAAAATCGAGATGATTTTGGACCATGCAACAGCACCACACAAAGTGTTAGCGTCAGCGATCTGGTTGTATACAGCAGTGGCATCTTCGAGGAGGAATACAACTTTTCTGTCAATAAAATCATGTTTGGGACAGTCATCACATACACCCAAACGTCAGCTCACTACTCAGTTATCAAGAGGAATATTTAAAGATCCATCACAATTATAAATGTCCGATTTAAAACCCGTCGTTTTAGCATGGCAGCAAGAGAAATGCTTGCATCATCTACGCATGTGATTGAAAAAGTTTTGACAGTGTGCTAATTCTGTGGCCGTACATGACTTGGACATGGAAATTCAGTGGTCCATCATCTTGTGGTCCATTTTCACTTCATTTAGGTTCAAAAGTAATGCAGTTTGTACTCAATGCCATGGCTCTTCATATATATTCAAACTGCACTGCTTGTGTCCTGAAAAGTGATCAAATTAAGTTCTTTGTCAAGCATTGCATACCAAATACCTCTTGTGACATGCATCACATACAGAACACGTTGATAACTCTGTGGACTCCATAGCTTTTTATCTAAAGGGTTTGCATTTCATTACTTTATAGCTAGGTCAGGTCAATCACTTATGCAGTTCCTTTGAATGTTATTTTCCGCATATTGAATAGAAAATATTTCTAGTTTTGCTCACCAGTATGGACATTTCACAGTACTTCTATTGGAGTGGTAGCTTTGCAGTTCAGGTGATTACTGACAGATTTTGCACCAAATGCCTCATGGATAGGTTGCTTTTTATAGAGATTGATTCAAATCCTAAGTGAAATAGTTTTGATTTTAAAATCTGGCTTTGTGGTTGTCCACCTCACATACGGAAGATTGACAACATTTGAAAGTTTTCACTGAAATTTCTTTTTTCTGTAAGTGCAGTTATCTTCTTGTTGTTATGTCCTGACACTTACATGACCAAACTATCGTTATGTAAGCTCAGTTCCTTGAAAATCTCAATTTGAAATTAAATGGCCAATTCACAATTTCAGTGTTCTTTTGCTTGGACAGACCCATTAAATATTGTAGATACTGGTCTACAGATTCAGTTCATGTTTATACCACAGCAAAACTGAGACATCCACAAGAACACTTCAGAAATTGGTCAATATTTGTCGTCTATCATTTTTTTATGAAGCAAGTCGATCTCGTTGTCAGCATTTTTTAATTGAAGTTGGGCAATTCCATGAAAAATGGGACATAACCAGGCAAAACTTATTTTCAGTTATAAATTCCGAAAAGTTTATGCATAACACAAACACAAGATTTTCTATGCCTAAGACTAGACGAACTGCTCTATCCACCTACAAGTACCATGGTGGATCAAATGAAAGAAAATTGGGTGTGAGGTTTGTTGTCTTTCACTCACTGCAGATGCTTATCCATAGTCCATTGACTTCAATGATGTTGTTTTGTCATTTATGTGATGTTTAGGATTGATTTTCGGGTTTTATGCATGTTCTTATTACACGCACCAAGGTTGGGCATGTAGGGGGAAAACAGTATTCTCAGATTTCCTAAAACTTTTTATACCCAGAAATACATGAAAGGGTGTAACTTGATGTAAAGTCATCAACAATTGGATAATTAAATTTTTTCCAAAGCAAATGAGTAAAATATTTCAGAAAAAATTTCTTTTTATCTGTAAGTCATGTTAATGAATCAGACGTGGCATTTGTCACGTGACGTCCGTCAGATAGAATTTTTCACAAAACTGAAGCCAGTGCTGGTAAATGCCTCACTTCTTGCTCTCTACTGCAGTCAGTATATTAGCAAGCCTCCTCCCCTATATACCTTGACTTCACAATCATGTATCATTGTTAGTTTTCAGAGAATTTTGAAATGAAGTTTAGTAAAATTTTCATGCGTCTTTTTCTTTTTACACTCATTTATTTTTTTTTCATAAAAAAACTGAAGCATCATTGGATATCTTTTCTTCTCTGTGTTAAGACCTTAACGATGCCCATACACAAGATTAGGGACTCATGGCTTCAACTGTTAGTGCGAGACTGAATGAAATGGCTCAGACACCTTACAAATGTAAGACCTGTCACGGTGGAATTGCCCAGTTGTTACATAACAGTAATTCAATGGTCTACTAAGTCTAAGCAAAGTATCTTAATGTTTAGTTTGATATTTGTTATGTATGAACCCAGGTCCAAACCTGAATCGATGCCCATACCTGTACCCAAGCCCATACTGTTCTTAAGAACAAAGGCCCACATGGTAGTAGCCAGCTCGATGCTCATGCTCAGGTCGACCCAGATATGGATTCTTAAGCACTCTGGAAGTACTGCCTTTAGGGTGGAGGGTTCTGTAATATTAGGTCCTGAACTCAGCTTGAACTGCATTACCATGAGCCCAACTGCCTTCAAACATGGCCACCAGGACTACATAACCACATAAACTCACTCCCTTGCTCCACCTCACTGCACTTCTGATCAGTTACAGGTGGCTTCCATTTCACTTATCAGGTACACTATATAAGGACTCTGTTCAGCAGCATTCCTGACAAAGCAATTTCAGCCATTTGTCAGTAATATGGCCAAAAAATCTCAAATTTCTTTTCAACCTACACAAACTAAACTAAAAAAAAAAAAAAAACATGCAGCTCTACTGCCAAGCTGATCACTTTACTATTCTGGTTTTGACCCTGCCTGTTACCTGACACATGATCTGTCCAATCTAGTCCAGTTCGCCTTAATCATAATTAAAGCTTTCTACTGCATATCCATCCACATTTAACTGGTTTTCTGAACGTGATAGCAGGCTGAAAAACTACTGATGAAAGAGATCAGAGAAGAATGGCCAGACTAGTCTTGACAGGAAGTCAATAGTAACTCAAAAAATGTAGAAGTCTGCCAGGGAAGACCTGTGTCACCTACACTAACATTAAAAACTCTTAATGAAAAAAAAAATAATAATAATAAAAATGATTTCATATGAAATATACCTAAAGTTGTAATAATTATTATGCTGATATGTCTCCCCCTATTGGGCATCTGATGAAAAATCAATCAGATATTATTTTGACTTAGAATCAGAATCAGAATACTTACATGCATGGATCACTACCAAAATTTTATGGGTTTTTTTTTCCTTGTACCACCTCTACAAAGAAGTGTTGTCAAAATTCATGCATTACTTTTTAAGTAAAAAAAGACCAACAAAGTAACAAACAAACCAACACAGTTGAAAACTAAACTCATGGCAGAGGTAAACAAAATAGGTGTACAAAGGCTTTATGCTTTGAAGATTCTGTGCAAGTTTCCTAAAGAAATCCATGATGGCAAGCCCCTTGTGGAGTAATGACAAAGGCCATGTTTGGGTATGGGAAACTCTAAAAATTAACCTGATAGGGGAAAAAAAAAAACAGGTGGTGCACAATAGTATGATGTAAATAAGATTCTTTGCAGACAGGTAACACAATAAGCACTCTTTGCAACTGTGGTGAGCAGAAAAGCATCTTAGAATGGGACACACATCAAACCTTGAAGTGAATGAGCTACAAGAGTAGAAGACCACCGTGGTTTCCTCTCCTGTCTGCCAAGAAGAATCTAATGCGTTAGATATCGTTGAGTCATTGCAATAAAGTGCACAAAGGCAGAATTTTCCAAACCCACCATATGTATGGGACTCCTTGGTTAACAAATACGAGTGAATAAAAAAAAATCCATTGCTTACCTCAACAAAAGGCGATCATGGATTTCAGAATATGTGTTTAAAGCATCGGCACTCTTACAATGAGCTACATCATCACATCTAAAACTTGAATCATCTGTCATTATTAGCTTTGAGTCTGTGCTGGTCATCAGCAAAGACTTTAGCGACTCTTGCACTCATTTGATTCTTGATATGTGAGACAGCCTCTTCAGTTTGAGAGCAGCACCATGGTGATTACAGCAGATGTTAGCACTTCAGTGGAGTATGGTTCTGGATAATTAGAGCTATACTGCTGTCTATTTCTTTTTTGTCTTTCTTTTGATGTTTCTCTATCTGTACCATTTATACTTATCAATATTATCTGTATATCATGAGAGACTTACCTTACTCTGTCTTTCTGTGATGGGAGCACTTAAGTACACACTTAGAAATAGCAATTACTTGGTATTTTAAGTACAAAATGAATTCTCACCTCTTCTTCGTTAGAGATGTTCATAAAGATTATGTTCCTGTATAATACTTTGTATAAAAAAAACATGTAATGCCTACTCATCAATGTTTCCTTCAGGTAATTATGAATAATTTTATGACCATTAACACGCATGTTCACTTTGCAAGTACAAGGTGTGAAGGCTACTTAGATAACATTGATGTGAATTTATTGAGAGAATGTTGTAAATGTATTTTAAATATTGTAAATACTACAAAATGTAAACATATTAATGTAAATAACTCATATTATGTTAATTATTTCTTTTAAATTTTGTCTCCTAAGGACATGGTAAACTCGTTTCTCTTCTGCACACATGCTGATATTTTAATTTTTTAAAAAATCACATGGAAAATGTCACGTTTTAAGCCTGCCAGTCTCTATTTGTGACTAAAAAGAATCTTACTTTTTGTTTTGTTTTGTTTTCTTTTGGTAAAATCAGGATCAGCAAAATCAGGCATAGTGTAACCTCTTGCCTTAGTTAATACATTGTATGCGTGCATGTAGATGCTCCATATCAGTGTTGGATTGCAGAGTGGAACAGTCTTACTTTGGGATGGTAGCTTGAACTGTCCAGAAAATAAAGAATCACACCATAATGGACAAGATGCATTACTCTTCAGAGAGTCTCAGGGTCAAATCTCCACATGCCTGTAAGCTCCAATGTTCAGCATTCTCTCTGATGATGCTAAGACAAAAAGTGGCATGTATTCAAACACCTATAATTCTTCCAGAATCATCAGTGAACATAAAATACACTGAAAAAGCGTAGCTGGTGGGTTACCAAGAGTAGGGATGCAACTTGAATTAGTATATATCGATTACATGAAAATAGTGCAATCTGATTGGTTCGCTATCTAGGTGTTAGCTACACATATAGACTGTACAAGAACGGCACAATCTCATTGGTGTAACTCTATTTGGGAAATAAATAAAATATTATCCTAAGCAAATAATGTTTGATTAAAATCGACAGACACAAACAGTTTGTCATAGTCACTTGGATCCGGCAGCGTCATCTTTACATCATCACACAATACAATGGAAAAATCAACCAAAAAAAAATCTTGAAAATCATGTATATAATGATTAATTAATTTTATAATAACTTGTTTATAGAAGGGAATAAAAATGAGGTAATCAAACAAGTAATCTTATCTCGACATGTGAAGTACACCATTTAGAAACTGTCAGTTTAGAGAACTTAATATTCAATAACACAAGAATGTAAGACACAGACAAAGAGACACTTCTTGATGTTCCAAAAAGACAATTCTCCCTTATCTATGGGGCTCCGCTATCAAATATTGATATTGCATTGTATTTTGTTAGATGACTGCTTTTGTTTTATTGGAACAACAGATATAACAACAGAATAAATTTAATTCAAAAGTTAAAATTAAACAGTGGTGGGCAGTGGTGGCCCGGTGGTAGGGTGTTGGATTAGTCATCCGGTAGGGGGTTCAAGCCCCACTATCACCGAGTTGTGACTGCTGTCCCCCCAGTGCAGCTAACTGGGTTATCAAAGGCCAGCCATGTCTCTCACTGTCTGTGATGAGAGACATGTAAAAGAACCATTGCTGTCATCCATAAAGAGTAGGCTACTGGGTTGCCATCAGCGTGTTTTTGCCCTGCGATGGCCTGGCGGGCTGTCCAGGGTGTATTCTGCCCTCGCCAGGAGTCAGCTGAGATGGGCGCCAGCCTCCCCGCAACCCTAATTAGGATTAAGCGGTTCAGAAAATGAATGAATGAATGAACTATGGCATTCTACAGTATATTATTTCTATTTATTACATGGTTCAGTTGAATACTTGATTCTGATTAGTCAATCACAGCATTCAGTGATCTGTTATTTCTTTCTAACACAAAATTGTTAAGTATAGTCGACTATTGCTACTGAGGGCATCATAAGCAGAAGCAATAAAATCGTGTTTAAATCAATATTTTGTGTCAAATTACAGATTTATTGAGTAAGTAGCCACATAATAAGCAGGTTAGCATACGATTAGTAAGTATGTAGCATAAAATAAACCCCAGCAGAGTTAACTGGTCCCTGACACATAGCAGAGTAGTCTTAAATAACTTTGTAGGGGATTATCATTAATGGACCTTATTGCTGTAAAGCAGACATGCTAAACACTATGCTACCGTGTCTCCCACCATGTCTTAAGCAATAGAAAAATAAATAACATTTTTAAGTTTTGATTTCTTTAGTAAATAGCCATGTATTGAGCTGGATAATGTATATTATTTACCAAAAATCAAACCTTCAGTGTTATACAAGACCACTCTGATATACATCGGGGTCTTGTGTTGCTCTGCCAGGGGTTTATGTTGTAAAAATGACAGGCTTGCTGTTTATCTGTTGCTAAGATCAAGATATAATCTTCTTTGCATGAGGTTCCTGACTTACAATCAGTGCAGATAAGCATCTTCTCCTTATGTTTCCTCATGTCAGTGTTCCTTTAACAACAACTTGAGATGCAAGCAGAGATGCCATCATTGTTGTGCGCATCACTTTTCAAGTGTCTTACCCCTGGGAATAAGAAATGATTAATAAATCCGTAATTTATACATGATTAACAAGATAATCAGCCAGTATCTTTCAATTCAACTGACGTTCAAGTCAGTTGCAGCTTAGTTATTAATATGATACTTTTCCATAGCTCTGTCTCACATTCATAAAATTTTTACCATAATACTGGCATAGTTGCTGAAATTTTTTAACCCAAGCAAATTTACTTTTTAAGTAAACAAACAAGTACAATTACAGATGATTGGGAAATTTAATATATGCTACTATGAATAAAAAAAAAAGTTAAATATGATATAATCCTATTAATACTATTTAATTTTTGGTGCTGAATTACTGATCCCAAAGTTGAGGGTTCAAGCCCCACTGTCATCGGGCCCTCACTGCTGTCCCCTGAGTGCAGCTGACTGGGTTATCAAAGGCCAGCCATGTCTCTGTCTGTGGCATGTAAAAGAACCATTGCTGTCGTTCGACAAGAGTTGGCTGCATTGCTGTCAGTGTGTTTCTGCTCTGCGATGGCAAGCTGTCCAAGGTGTGCTCTGCCCTCGCCCAGAGTCGGCTGAGATGGGCACCCCACGACCATAACTGGGATTATGCAGATCAGAAAAAGAATGAATGTATATAAATATCATGGAGCTTGTGAGATAAATGGTATAAGCAAATGATTGTATAAATGGTTTACATGTTGAGGAATTGATAAATGAGGATGAGGCCCAATGTGTGCTGTATAATGTAATGTGTAATGTAACTAAACTCCAAAATAAAGTAAATTTGAAAAAATATAATTAGGTAGATAATATTTTTAGCGATAAATAGTAGATGACAGATAACTATTTAACCAGTCACAGAAGATAAGCTTTCCAGAAAGGTTCACAGAACATTTGGTTGAAAAAAATTATAAATTGTGATATAAAATTTTATGGTTACAGTGTAATAAATAATAACAGCTTTCCTATGAATAAAACAGTTACCACATTTCACCTCACAAAATAATAAAAACAACAGTAAAACCAACAGCAATATCAGCGACATACATCTGTGACTCTCTACACAGATATAATATTCAGTTCTACTCGTCCAGTTCTGAAGACTTGCCGCAATTAGTTTTGCTCTGCTTCTCAGCCCAGTCTCCCAGTGACTTCCCTTCATTCCCTTCACCACCTGGCTGAGGCCTCCAGAAGCCTGATTCGGTGTTAATCTAATAGAGAAACAGAAGGATGGCTGTATGTACTGGGCTCTGGGCCGGAGATGGAGAAAGCTATTAGGAAATGCATAAACACGCCGGCACAAGCAGGACCATACAGCCCAGAGTTCACAGTAGGTTAATTTAAAATGACAAGGAAATAATAAAGAATTGGGCCTGCTTAAAGGAAAATCTGAAACAGAAATGGGGAACTGTGCAGCTTAAAAGAAAGAAAGAAATTGCTCTATCTTGATATTGACTCCACAATACATGAAGAGAATAAGTTTATATGTTAAGAAAAATAATTTTCCCAACTTGAGTCTTTCTTTGGTAAAATGTTACATTTGAGCACAGAACCAAAGAGGAACTTGTTATCAGTTCACTAACTGCCAAATAAACCATAGCTGTGTAACTACTTTCAAAGATACATTATTCATTATTTACTTATTTTCAGGGCTCAAACTTCTTTTTTCTTTTCTTCCCTGTTTTAAATTAATATAAAATATGGATTCAGCTTCCAAGTTATGTGGGATACCAACAGCCGTTCAACTGCTGGCTAATACAGACATGCATATAGCTTTTAAACATAAAACAAATGCAAACATTTAAAATACTTTTACTTCTGAGCATAATTACTAATTACTCTTCATATAATTGATAAATGTTTAAAATGTCTATTGTGTTGTGCTGGACTATGAATAACCAAACATTACTGAAAGACACTGCGAACACGGAGTTGGGTTTGCTATCAAAAACACCGTGCTAAACATGATCGAGCCACCACACGGTATATGTGAGAGACTCATGACACTCAAACTTTAAACCAGCTCAGGTACAGTCCATCTGATATGCACCTATGCTCCCACATTAACATCTTGGCCAGATGACAGAGATCAGTTTTACGACCTACTAGATTCAGCAGTGGCATCTGTACCCCACTTCGATGCCAGAGTGGGCGCAAGTAATGCTGCTTGGCCAACAGTCGTTGGACGTCACGGAATCAGGAAGATGAATGAAAATGGGCAAAGGCTTTTAGAGCTATGCTGCTTGCATAAGCTTTGCGTCACCAATTGCTTCTTTCAAACCAAGCCAATGCTCAAAGTTTCATGGAAACACCCTAGATCTGGTCACTGGCATCAGCTTGACCTGATAATTGCATGGCGCTCTGCGCTTAACTGCGTTTCACTTATCCACAGCTATCACAGTGCCGATTCAAGAACGAAAAGCACTAATGAACGAAAAGCAAGCAGTGGCTAGACGTTCCAGCTGCTGGCGATCCAGTCACAAAAGAACAATTCATCACAAACCTAATGTCAGCCTTATCCCAGCACTATGGCCCCTTCCATCGAGCTGAAATGGAACGGCATTCATGACACCATCAGAAATGTAGCCTGTGAAACCCTCGGTTTCCAGGAAAGGAAGAGTGCTGATTGGTTCGCAGCCTATCTCCATGTGATGAAACCTGTGATTGAGAGCTCTGATCAACTACAAGGCCTCGCCCTGCCAGGAAACGCCTCAAGATGGAATATTCAGAGCTCAGCGCGCCAGTGTGCAAACAAGTATTGGATGGAACTCTGTAAAGATATCCAGATTGCTTCAGATACCGGTAACATACGCGGTTTGTTTGAAGGCAATAAAAAAGCCACGGGGCCCACTGTTCGTAAATCTGTGGCAATCAAGTCTAAATCTGGTGTGATTATCACAGATAAGATGCGTCAACTTGAGAAATGGGTGGAACGGTTCCTTGACATTTATTCGACTGAAACATCTGTTACAGAACATGGTCTCCACTCAGTGGCGGAATTATCTATCATGCTTGAGTTTGATGCGATGCCAATAATCGAAGAGCTGAGCGTAGCAATCGATCACCTTTTTTCTGGAAAGGCTCCAGGCAATGACGGAATACCAGCAGAGATCATCAAAGCTGGCAAGCCTGTCTTTTTGCCTTACCTCCCTGAACTCCTCTGCTCTTGCAGGGAAGCTAGAGCTGTTCCTCAAGACAAGCGCGATGTAAACATTATAGCTTTCTACAAGAACAAAGGGGACCGAGGAGACTGTGACAACTTTCAGGGAATCTCGTTGCTTGTTATAGCTGGAAAGGTCTTTGCACGCGTTATCCTTCCAAGACTCCAAATATTGGCAATGCAGATATACTCAGAATTGCAGTGCGGCTTCAGAGCTGGACGATGGACAATGGGCATGATATTTTCCATATGCAAACAACATCGCCCCCTTATCATTGATTATATCGATCTCACTAAGACATTTGACCGGGTGAGTCGGCATTGCCTGTTCATGGTACTCCTGAAATTGGGATTTCCACCAACCCTACTCAAAGTAATTAAATCCTTCCACACCAACTTGTGTAGTACCGTAAGCTATGACGATGCTACATCTGAGCCCTTTTTGATCAGTAGCGGTGTGAAGCAGGGCTATGTTCTCGCTCCCACTCTATTCTGCATTTTCTTCTCAGTGCTCATACAGTACGCATTTGCAGATAGTGACGAAGGCATCTACTTACACACTCGAAGTGATGGCAGTCTATTCAACATTGCTCGTCTTCGCTCAAAGACCAAAGTGCGTCAAGTAGCTATCCGTGAGCTCCTCTTTGCTGACGACGCGGCTCTGGTTGCAGACACAGAGGAAGATCTCCAGTGTCTTGTAAGTCGCTTTTCAATTGCCTGCAAAGAATTTGGCCTCAAGTTAAGCATATATATATGTGTGTGTGTGTGTTAAGATTATTAAGATTATCATTCATTCATTTTCTGAACCGTTTATTCCTAGTTAGGGTCACGGGGAGGCTGGCGCCCATCTCAGCTGACTCTGGGCGAGGGCAGAGTACACCCTGGACAGCTTGCCAGGCCATCATAGGGCAGAAACACGCTGACAGCGATGCAGCCTACTCTTTACAAAAGTCAGCAATGGTTCTTTTTCATGCCTCTCACCATAGACAGTGAGAGACATGGCTGCAGGCCAACATCCACTGAGGCAAAACCTGGAACCTCACAGTCAGAACCCACTAGCAGGACCTTCACTTGTGCCCTGAGGTACGGTTCCCCTCATCTGATCTTGAAGGCAGTCTTGGACACCCATGAATGGATCACCCAAACACTAACACAAATAGAAGAAATAAAACCTTTAAAATTAAACATGCATTGAAACTGGTGTTGTTCTTAACTGACTCAAATTGTTCACTGTAAAATTAAACCATAAATAAAACCATAAATGTAATTAAGGTGTAAATTTAGAAATGTTTAGTTAATTGTTGTTTAACTTAATGTGCATATGTGTGCAGTCTATTGCAAAATCCTCTCGACTGGAAGCTATTTATGTTCATTCATTCATCCATTCATTTTCTAAGCCACTTAATTCTAATTAGAGTCTCAGCCGACTCTAGGCGAAGGCGGGTACACCTTGAACAGCTCGCCAACCATCACCGGGATAACACACACACACTCTCATACCTAGGGGCAATTTGGAACAGCCAGTTAGCCTACTGTGCATGTTTTTGGATTGTGGAAGGAAGACGGAGTACCTCTTTTTTTTACAGTACTTCTTGCTGTGAGGCGGACGTGCTAACCACTGTGCCACCGTGCTGCCTTTATTTATGTTCAGTATAGGGGAATTTAATATATTGTGTGTTCAGTAAAGTTATACCATGATGCTTTTCTATAATATTAAAATGAATTGTTCAAAAAGTTTAATATGATAAAAAAAAAAATCTCTAAAATCATATTATGAATCGGAAAATATTTTAAAATTTCTTTGGCACGAATATGTGAGTAAGAGTGCTCTTTCATGTTTGTAGATTTTGATTGTAGCTAAGAATAAATCCCAGATAAGAAAATATTGCTGAATGCCAGAAAAGTGTGTAATTGAGATTTAAGTATGAATTTGTTCGTAAGAAAGTTCATGAATGAGGCCCATTGTTGAAGATCACCTGTAAATCTGGCACACCTATCAGCGCTATTTTAGGATTAAACCCACAGTCTTAGTAAATATTGCATTCAGATTATACCAGCAGCCGGTGATATTTCCGTTTAATCAGGCCACCTGTGTTGCACAGTAGACGTGTGCATCTAACGTGTTTTGCGCCACGTGCATCATCTTAAACAAACACAAAAACTGCAGGCTATACCTAGCAGGTGATAAACGGTGCAAGTAAAGCATAGGTGTCACAAAGCTGGTTAATACGTGAGCACCGTGGCTTGGATATCCCGTGGCCATTCCGTGACCATTCTGGTTAAAAATGATGCTTTAAACCTAGTCAATGTAAACAACTTTTTCCAAGCTGTGCATGCTCATAGAAGCTTTGATTTTTTACTTTTACTTTTATTTGCATATGTGTTATAGTAATCCCTGTCATCTCCAATTTATGCCAGGAGAAATGATAAAACATGAGAGAAGTGACATTGAGAGAATAAAAATAATTCTTTACTGAGTTTACCATGAAGTCATTTTCGCTATGTTAGAGCAATCGAAGAAAAAGTCCCTCCCTAGTTTTCTGTTTTTACCAGAAATGCGTAATTATGTGGAATCATATTTACATTTACATTTACATCATTTGGCAGACTCCTTTATCCAGAGCGACTTACAGAAGTGCTTTAAAGTCACTATCAGTGAATACATTCTGACACTGGTTTACTAGGACACAGGCTCAGTATACCATCAACCGGTCAAAACTGTGTTGGCAGGAAATCTTTTATATTTTATTTTTTAAGATAGCTGCATGCTGACATCTATTTCCAAGGGACTTTAAGGCTCATTCTACATGTGATTTAGGTGACTAATTTGTGCAAATAATTATAATAATGAATACTGATAATTGAATGAAATAAAAAAATTGCATATAATTTCAATTTTAAATGTATTTTACATTTATTACCTATAAATATAAGAAACAGTGACAATGTCAATACATCACCTTAAAAACTTAAAAACTATTTGAAAGCTCTGAGAGGGGAGAGAGTAGAAAAAGTGCAGACACAGTCTGCCCAATACACAGGCAATACTGGACATTCTTGGCAAAACAATATTGCTAAATCACTACTGTTTTCTTTATTTTTTCCTTCCTGGGTTGCAGAGGCAGTTTAATGTACCTTTACTTAGTTTTGATGTCCTTTTGGATCTGTGAAGCGAAGATTCACCATGAGACGATCAGTCTTTTAGCCCTTTGAGTGTAGTAGGCTAAAGCTACTATCTAATTCACTCTCTGTAATCACTGCTATGTGTTAACACTTGCAGATATCACACTGCAGTAAAGAGTGAAATGTTCCTTGTTTTTTTTTTTTTTTTTTTTTTTTAAACACTTTTTTCTATTAAAATGATTGATCAGAAAGAGAGTCTAGACATTGTTGATGTTGTAAATGATTATTATTGGTGGAAACGGTTGGATTTTTAATGGAATACTACATCAGAGTCTCTAGTTTGAGAAACAGATGCCTGACTAGTCCTCAACTGGCAAAACACCAAAAGGCACAAGTTCAACAGTCTCAACTTCAACAGTGAAGAGGTGACTCTTGGAGTTGCAAAGAAAAATCCATATCTGAGACTGGTCAATAAATGGAAAAGATTAAGATGGGCAACAGAACACAGACACTGGACAGAGGAAGATTGAACTCCAAACAGGAGAGAAAGCAGTCAGCTGGTATTCTGTCAATAACTGAGTGGCCAGCAGAGTCACTGGATCTCAAACTGATTAAACTGTTGTGGGAGCAGCTTGAGTGCCCGTACAACTTGTGGGAGGTACTTCAGGAAGCATGTGGTGAAATTTCTTCATTTTACCTCCACAAATTGACAACTAGAATGACAAAGGTCTGCAAGCTGGAAAAGCTGCAAATAGAGGTTTTTAATCAAAAGTAAAGTTTGAAGAAAAAAATTATTATTAATTGTAACTTTGTCGATGTATTGACTATATTTCATATTTATTTTTCAACTCATTTGATGGATGTAAGTTTGTTTTCATTGAAAATGTGAAATGGGTTTTGAAGGGTAGTGTGTGTGTGTGTGTGTGTGTATATAT
>JBCNYH010000027.1:3265377-3281545 GCA_039654325.1 Tandanus tandanus
TGAATGCCTTTCTCACGTCGTGCTCTGAGATGATGAATGAGTTAGCCTCTCCGGTATGCTCCAGAAGTGTGCTGCCCGTGGTTCTTTTCACACTCTCCAAAGACATGCATTTTCATTTATTTGCCGAACCGCATATCCTATTTCAGAAGGTCAGGGTACACCCTGAGCAGCTTGCCAGACCATCGCAGGGCCAACACACACTCAACCATTTACATTCACACCTAGGGGCAATTTTGGAACATCCAGTTAGCCTAATGTGCATGTTTTTGGGTTGTGGGAGGAAACCAGAGTACCTGGAGGAAACTCACGCAAGCACAGTTAGAACATGCAAACTCCAGACAGAAATGCCTTAGCCCGGGACTTGAACCCGGGACCTTTTTGCTGAGAGGCAGATGTGTTAAGACTAAGCCACGGTGCCGCCCCCTGAAAACATGCACATTAGGCAAATTCGCTGTTCCAAACTGATCCTCGGTGTGGATGACAGTGTAAAAGGTTGTCTGTGTGTGTTGGCCTTTCAATGGTCTGGCGAGCTTTCAAGGTGCACACTGCCTTTTCCCAGTGTCAGCTGTGGTAGGCTCCAGCCTTCCCACGACCCTAGTACGACAAAGTGGTTTGGCAAATGAGTGAGTGAGTTGACTTTTTACTTGGAGAAAGAAGAAGAATAAGAGCAAGAAGAACAAGAACAAGATGAAGACATGAAATGCTTAGTTAGTTAATAAGGTATTAGTTTCAATATAGTTATGTTGTTTTTGACCTAATTAATTCTAAAATCTGATTGGTAAGGAGGTGTTGATTTTAAAAATATAAAGTTATTCAGGGAAAAAGAGCATACGCTACAACACACACATACATGCACAACCCAAAGAACAATTTTCAACCAGCATTCTACTCTGAGCCCAGCTCCAGGACAAGAGAGATGATTGATGCTCGGATAACTTCTGAAACACTGTTTCCCAAGAGAGTGCCATAAAAATAAACAAAACAGTGATTTAATTGCTTGAACGAGTCATGCCTAATCAGATTAATGCCAGCATTCATGTGCTGTTAATCTCAGTGCCCCTCAATTGCACAGCGGAATTAATATTTGTGCCTGTGGCACTGCCCAATTTGCAGCAGTTTAACAGCCATGTCTGTGGAATTGAAATTTTGGCCCTGCAGCAGCTCCTGAAGATTTTAGTGCTTGCATGATGAACAAACACATAATCTATATATAGCTCAAGGAAAAAAAAAACAAAAAAACAAGAGGCCCTTTTTACTGATGACCACCACTTTTTTCCATAGTCTCACACATAAAATAATTTCAGTACTCTGTGAATCAGCCTTGCACCTTTGTGTAACACAAATTGCTTGAGGTGAAAAGATAACAGGCGACCGGAAAAACAAAGCATGACAGTTACACTTCTAATCCAGTCTGGCTGCTTTTCATGGCTTTTATTAGCTCTTCATTAAAAGATCATATCACTGATCTTGCACTTTAACATGGTGTGAAATTCCATCAGTGCCATAAATTACAAACTTGTTTAAAAATTGTAGAAAAGGGAACATTTTATATGTGGAAAAATGGCAATTGGTGCATAAATGTGAATAAATTAGGCTTGTGCAGAATGCTAGGACATTCACAAAACCTATTTTGAATCTGAAGAGACACGGGTTCACTCTGCATTTGTGAAATATACAAGAAAGTCTATTTACAGTCTGTGGTTTATGAATGGGAAAGCCTAGTGTGAGGTGAGGATAAACAGCTTTGAGTTTTCACCCTGTCTGACGCAGAACTCC
This sequence comes from Tandanus tandanus, assembly GCA_039654325.1. Classification (NCBI taxonomy): domain Eukaryota; kingdom Metazoa; phylum Chordata; class Actinopteri; order Siluriformes; family Plotosidae; genus Tandanus; species Tandanus tandanus. The sequence continues at coordinate 3,267,154 of JBCNYH010000027.1, forward strand.
TTACAGTATACATAATACATCTTTTGAGATGACAACCAGGCCAGTAGTTCTGGAAGGACTTCATGATATAAACAAAGCACGCAGGTTCGGCATTCTTGATGTAGAATTGTTGCTCCTTTTCAACATATTCAGTGCAATAAAAGTTGGTAAAAACCAATGTAGCAGTTAAGGATTTTTTTTTTTTTCAGAAATTCACTTGAAATGTGAAGTGTATTTAAAAACACTACAGAAGCTTTTAACATTTAGGTTATATGAAAACTCTTGAATACTAAAATATTCTAAAATACCAAAATACTCGAAAGCACTCTCAGTCTGGATGGAAACTTTTTCTTGGTAATGAGAGATCATAATTAAGGAGGACTCTTCTTTTCCCAAGAAGCAAATGGCTAAAAATGTAAAGATGTTTATAAACAGATAATAAACAGAGAGAATGAAAGAGAAGAGAATGAAAGGTGTGATTATGGAACAGAAAATCAACTTTAGTGCTTCACTCTCAGGCAGCAGGGTGAAGAAGTGGTTAGCACGTCCGCCTCACAGTAAGAAGGTCCTGGGTTCGACTGACGGGCTCGGTGGGGGCGTTCCTTTGTAGAGTTTACATGTTCTCCATGTGCTTGCGTGGGGTTTCCTCCAGGTACTCCAGTTTCCTCCCACAGTCCAAAGACATGCACATTAGGCTAACTGGCTGTACCAATTGCTCCTAGGTGTGAGTGTGAATGGTTGTGTGTGTGTGTGTGTGTGTGTGTGTTGGCCTTGCAGTGGACTTGTAAGCCGTTCAGGCTATGCCCTGCCTTCGCCCACAGTTGGCTGAGATCGGCTACAGCGTTCTTGCTACACTAGTACAATTTAACAGCTCAAAGCACGGGAAGAGAAAATGCAGGGGGAAAAAATATTGTGTGGTGGAAAAAAAAAAAATCTTAAGAAAGTTTTGCAAGATCTTGAGACACTTTTGTTGTCTTCTTTTCCAACCTTCAGAATTTTTTCCCTCCATTTTCCTTCACAGGCCCCTGTACAACCATGTCTGAGTGTATGTACGTGAGTATGTATTAATGTAAGTATGCACTGTTTTAGTGTCTTTATCAAATTTCATTAATAAAGTGATCCATGACTGTTTCATTGGCTTTTGGCTTTTTCGTTCTTATTTCGCCTCGTGCTCTCAGGAATATCATGCTATTCATTAACCTTACAAATCCTCAGAGCCAAATGCACAAAGTTAAAGTGAACAACACACCATGAGAAGGTTACATTGGAAGGCATTTTGCACATAAATCACAACTACAAGCTTACATATCCAGAAGAGACACACATTTATCTTTGTCTCTATGTACGCACCATTATACTCACAGAACAAAGCGTATTCCGTCAGCCTGCTCTTCCATTGTGTGAGGTCTCTCTGAATTTGAAGTCTTTTTCTGAAGAGTAAAATAATATAACATGAAAACCCATTCCATAATTATTTTTAAAAACCTGTGCGTTTTAATCCTATATATTCACTTCAACACTCATCATCATCATCATCATCATGTGAGTTCAAGGTTAGGATCACACTTAACAGATACACGCCTTTAGTATTAACTTCATATGCACAGATCAGGCACAATAGACTAACCGTTTAATGTCTGAATAACAATTTGCACAACTTCAACATTAAATTCTCACTATAGCTGCTTATACCAACTCTGAAAAGGAACTGATAAATGCAGTTAAATAGGAATAGAAGTCATTTTACAGTATGTCACAGAATATTTTGAAGTTACAGTCTTCAAAACATCTGTGCAGCCGATGCTCCTGTATGCTTCAAAATCCTGGTCACTGAACGAAACACAGGACTGACACATGACTGCTTGTATTCTGGGAAGAGTGCTGAACATTTCATGCCTTGATCACTGATCAAATGATCCTGCCATAGTTGGCCAACCAAACTCTCGTGCATGATATGGAAGAGGTGTCCCGCACCGTGTGGTCACACGATATGGGACAATCAACCTGCTGCTAGACTTCGATTCTGGAATTCTGAAGTTATACGTAAGGTCGGTCAGCCTTGCAGGGATACCGGCCTTCTGTGAGATTACCTTATGGCGGCCATGCTCGAGCGACATGTTTAGCGGAAGATATCAAATTAACTCACAGACCTGATGGACAACTGATGATGACGATGACTACAGTATATATATTAATGTATACATATATAAGGAAAAATGATTATACTGGAGAAAGCAAAAACAAATTGTGTTGGCAAATTACAGCAAATGCACTTTCTGTACATTCACATTGAAACTGTTTTTTCCCTGTGCAAACGTAATTGTGAATGTAAACAGTTAGACTTGAGCATAAGCTGCTCCTCAAAGGTTGGGTCAAGCACTAGACAGTGTTGTCCCCTTGTGCATAATGTAAGTGTCTATGAACTGAAGACTGGAAAGGGCAGTATGTCTGACTAGTATGTCTGAAGAGGTGTAAAATCGAATGACAGCAGTATGCCCTCTAGCTCCTGAGATAGGAGAATGCATACACATAGGAAGTGGGGGATGGAGTGGGAAATTACTCAGAATGAGTTTCAGACATTCCGTGAACAGCTAATTTTTACTCAGCCACCTAGTTTGTCATTTGTGAGTCCTTGTTAATGCTTGGTGTACACTGTATGATTTCTGTCTGTTTTAGTTGAAAGATGACAAATGTGAAAGAAACATGGCAGTATCTTTGGTTGTGACTCCAAAAAGAGTAGTCCTATATCACCCTGTGTGAGGGGTCCGGAGATGACTGCTGTCATGATCTGAGATCATGGGACCAAATTTAACATTGTCAGAACATCTCATTGTGCGACTGCCTCTACGACATGATGTCGTATCTTGTATTTTGATTCATGTCGCAGCTTATGATTCAGTAGGTATTATAATCACACAGTGTACATACAACAATGGGAGGATGGAGCCCATGTCAGCCGAAACTGGAGCCCATGACAGCCAAAGGAGGGGTACACACTGAACAACTCTGAATGACCAGATTATCATAGGAGCAACACAGACACACAACTATTCACACCCACATTCATACTTGGGACAATCAAGAATATCCACTTAGGAAAATGTACATGTTTCTTGCACTCTGAGAAGAAACGGCATTGCCAGGCATGGGGCTCGAACCAAGAACCTTCCTTTTATGAGGTGAAAGTGCTAACCACTGTGATCTAGATGACCTGTTAAGTTCTGGGAAGTGAAGCAAAATTAGAGGAAGAAGGGGTGAAAATAACACTCTCATATGCAATATCATGTCCTCTTCCATTCAGGTAAACAGACAAACTTATTACCACTGCGCAACCCTCCAGCTTAAATTAATACTCACACCTGGAAACTATGGAGTTACACTTTCTGTTGCTTCAATCATAAAAATAATCCACAACTGCCTTTTATTAAGCAAATGCCAATTCCTGTTTCAGCGTGGCAACCTTCCCAGACTCCATATAGGTCAGCTGTGAAAGTATGGCTCATGAACGTTTATTTCACAACACACAGATGTCAGAGGTTGTGCATAGTTATCCATCACAGTGACAGTGAAGATCACACCTGCACCTCTACTGAAGGATACAGTGCTTCACACACAGTATGGGTCTTAGCCGCTCATAAAGAATATGTCGATGAATGTACAAAAACACACAAAGATCACTGGCTCCATGCTGTGCTGCTACAGTAAAATGTCCTTGTCTAGTCCCTGTGGGCTCAGACGAATGTATACTGAGCTGTTATGAAGATTGAAGCTGCCATTTAAGATGCTTTGAAGCAAGAGGGACCTTCAAGAATAATCTAGCATGTGATGATAAAGACCTTCACCTGGTAACCGCTGATAGCACACCAAGCCTGAACCATTCAACTCATAATCAGATTTACAATATATTATTTCATTATAAGTTTTGAGGCGGAGCACATTTTGGGATATAATTGAATTTTTTTTTCCTTTTATGAGGGTCTGAGAACATTTTACATGATATTTTTGGGATGTCTGCTCTGACAATCCATATGGCAATCCATACTGCTCCGATATGGCAGACAAAAAATGATTACTACATCTCCAAGTAGATCTGCTACTGTATTACAAGAACTCCAATTCAACTCGATTCACTGTTTTGCTTTTCGGGTGCACCCATGGAAAATACACATTTTTCCTCACAGCAAGAAGGTACAGGGTTCGAGCCCTGTGGTCAGCAAGATTTCTGTGTGGACTTAGAATGTTTTCTCCAGGCACCCTGGTTTCCTCCCACAGTCCAAAGACATGCACAGGAGGCAAATTGTTTATTTCAGATTGCCCCAAGGTGTAAGTGTGAGTGGTTGGTTGTCGAAGTAGATCCTTCTATGGACTGACGAGATGTCCAGGGTGGACCCTGTCTTCACCCTGTCTTCACCCAAAGTTGGCTGGGATTGGCTCCAGCTTCCTCACAACCCTAAGTGGCAGATATAATGAACGAGCCTTAAAATATTAACAACATTGGAATCAGTTGATCAGTGGATGACATAGAACATAATATATTGTGTCTAAAATGGGATGTGTGAACACTGGACACTGCAAAATTGCAGGCATATAAGAAAAATGCGGACAAAGTAGTGTCTCATAAAGCATATGTGCATTGGGACATGTAACGCTTAGCTGTTTCATTTATAAACATAAAATTTGTACATTTTATTTTTTCTCCACAGTGCAGTGCTCTGAGGAAAACATTATCAACTCTAACCACATTGACAGGCAGGAATTTCTATAGCACTGTGACTGACAGGAGATAAAACATGGCTTCCATTCATGATTCGAACTTGCAGTCTTTAAGGTTGTAATCTTTTTTGGTTGCTGAGCATCAGAATAAATATACAAATGTATAAGACTTCTGCTTGTCTGTTAGTGATGACACATCATTGCTGAATTTATGTAATATCTGATATCATGATCATCTGGTAACCTTGATCATACCTTGCTGTTTTACATGTTTATATGTTTATATACATATTTTTCTATAAAATTGATTGGTATGATAAATAACCAAATGTTCATTTCATTTCTTTATTCATTCATTTTTTATCCATTTAAATGACATTTATTACCTGATGTTCATGCACGTTATTGGTATGTAGAAAATACAGTGAATGCAAAGAGTTAAGCGCTGATTTTTTCTTCTGCTGTAGAAACAGATTTCAGGCTCATTCAGTAACAGCGAGCCGGCTATATGTGATATTGTATAGCTGAAATGCAATAAGTCACGAATATGAGGCAATAAACCACCAAGAATTTCTAATGGCCAGAAAAATGAGCAAAGGATAAATGGATACAATTTTCGATATTCATGAAGACTGCACATGTTGAAATGTCAGAAGAAATATTCAGAATATTCAGAAGATTCAGTGAAGGATGGTTTAAAAGACTGACTAAACCAGATGGTGGGCATCAACAGACGCTTGCACTGACTTTATGTTGCAGAACAAATCAGCCTGTTCTTTTTCTCCGAAGATCTCCCATGACGAACTACACGAGTGCAACCATACACGACTGCTCCCAAATGAATAAATCTATTCCATAATTCAATATAAAATTTATCAGAAATTGTCAGGCAAAAGTAGTAGACAATGTGATTCATTGTGCCAATTTTTGACCCAACTGCTCTGTTTTAGCAAATACAATGGAAAACAAAAATATATGCAAATCACTGAATTAAGTAAATAGGGCTATCTTGTTGAAGATAATTAATTCTAGTGACAGGAGATTATTCTAATTACCATACCATGCTGGAAAGGTCAAGCAAACACGCCTACAACAAGGTACACCTAATGTCACAACTGAAGCACACAAAAAGACCAGATTTTCATTAATTTGCATCTAATAAACCAGACTTTGTAAAAGAGGTCAGCGCAACACATGACCACCCGTTAATAAAATGCCATCAAAATATACGTATGTAAAAATATAAAAATAAATAAACATCTGGCAGAAGTGTGCAGATAACTGCAATGGTGACAAAAGTGCTAAGGTCTATAATTACCAAAGGTGCGATACTTTAGGGTGTAACTCCACTGCTAACAACTGGTCAATTTCATAATTTATTGAAAAAAGAGCAAAACTCTCAGGAGTAAGCTGCAGGATGTGGGTGGACTGCTGGCAATAACTTGGAGTTCATTATTTTCAAAGAACAGCACATCCTGCAGTAATTTCACAGCTCGACAACACTCTCTGACTTCTGTCCTTAAAACTTTTTTCTAAAAAACAAAACCCCGACTGTTGCAAAGCATTAACACAGAAGACTTCCTTCATGGAAAACCATATAAATGTTTAGACATTTTCTTGAATAAGAGCATGTCTACAATCCATTACATGTTTTGATTAAGTGAATTGTGTGTCATACCAATCTCTATGTAAGTTATAAATAGTCATTCACTCATCAGCTTTACTTTTTTTCTGTCTGGAATTAAATTAAACAGAAAAGAAATCTACTGAGAATTTGGAAATTCTTGTCCATACCAACTGGTATGTTCGATATACTGGAGGAAAGGAGGAAAAACACTTGTGAATATATTTTAAAACAACTTATATCTGCAAATATTTCTAGTTCTCTTGTCTAGAAATGTTCACCCCAGACCTGAATATGACAGAAACACAAACGACTGACTAACCAAATGTCTACTAGTTTAACTGACAAAATTGCCTTACTTGTATTAATCTTAACACACCTGTGTACATATTAATGCACATTAAAAAAGACATAATTTATTTGATAAACATATGATTTATGAATAAAGACAAACATAGCCAAGCCTCTTCATGGTTATTCATATATCTCAGTCAAGACAAGAACTAAACCTACTGAGGTTAGTTGTCAAGATCAGGCTTATGGGGCAAGACCTTCTTAAACAAATCAAAGGCGTTTGTATGAGATGTCTAGGGCATCGGCATTAGAATTTCAAAGTGCCTCTGATTGTTTGATCTTGGATCAAACAAAAGATGGCTTGGAAAATAATTAGCATAAACCTAGTTTTAAATATGTTTAAAACATATTTTCTGTTTTTCCACAATCTTTCTAAGGATCCTCAACGAAGCTTGCTGGAGAGATTTCCAACTTCCCAGGTGACAAATCGATATGGTGTTTTTGGGAAGATGGTAACATCTGGAGAATGAAAATATCTTCGCTGCAAAAAGAGCCGATGAATATAGTTTGAATATAGTTAGATTTACATAAAATTTCCTATTAAAAGATTACAATAAATATGTAGAATAAAACAATGAAATTTTTAAAAATATATTTTGATAATTTCAAGCTTGAAATAGTCCCAGTCTATTTATTTTTTCTCTACAAGTAAGCTATTATTTCTAGGAAACAGCAAAATTTCCAGCAAATAGAATAAGAAAATTAGCATATAATTTAAATTTATTTAAATATATTGTATTGTTGTATAAATATATTGTATTGATATAGTGTATTGTTGTATGCATTATTGTAGTATTATTATAATATATGTATTAGTAAAAGTTATTTTATCTGAAATAATAATTACATTTTATTTAGAAGAATTTAATATGTGAACACAGCATACAATTATTTTCCTATTGACCTAGAAAACAGTACCTACAACAGTTAATAATTCCAACCACAAATATTTTAAATATAGCCTTTTATGTGACCTTTAAAGCTCACTTTGCCCAAAAGCATATTTCTGGTAATAATAAAACAAATGCCTTGAATTACATAATGCAAATACAGCTACAGCAACTTTATTTCACACTTTTGTTTGCTGACAGACCATGAAAGAGAACATAGCAACTGCTTGTGTTCTATACAGGTATTAAGTAATGATATAAAATTCACAAAAATGGAATGAAAATGTTTCTCAGTAATGCAATGCAGAAGAATATAATAATAAATTAGACCAATTTGTGTGGATACCAGCTGATTCCCAGAGTGCCTGCGGTGCCATGCATCCGAGATCTATCTTCATGATAATCATTCATGCTCTAAATACATCTGAGGGGGAGGATAATAAAACACATGCCATTCAGCTCCATTGATTTGCATTGTTAATTTGCCGCTCAATGGCTACGGAGAGAGAGTAATGACGAGTCACTTAAGTGCACTTAAAAAAATCCAAATGTCGCTGTCATCTACAATGAGGCTTCACAATAAGCTTCACTTTTGTATTTCTGCAGGGACACAAAAACCATATGCGCCTACACTATTTATCCAGTTGATTCGACTCTCTGGTTAAATTTAGGTCAAAATGAATAATTAGTCGCAATCCCATTGCTGTGCCGTGGTGAGCCATAGCTATATCAAGGCTACTCAAGGTTTGCAGCCTGGAACTTTAACCCTCAAGCCAAAAACCCGTTTGTGTTTCTATTATTGCACTATAACCCAGCATATTCCCCACCCATAAAATGCTGCATAGGGACAGAGAACAATCCACTGACTCACAGCAAAACTTACTGATTATTTTACATGAAATATTCATCACAGCATACAATAAGCTGTTCTTATCAAATTACTTATTTAAGTCGCCCATCATAGCAAACAAAAGGTGCTGAAATACTTACATAAAGTGTCCATCACAGAAAACAAAAACAGTACTTATGCAACTATTTACATAGAGAGCCCACATATAACACAAAAGTTAGCTAACTGCATTATGGACTTATGGTCTAAAACTTGCTCTCTACCTAAAATGGAAGTGATAGCTGATTTCCTGCAAATAAACTATATACACTTTTATTTCCTTTCATATTTTCTTTTCTGTTCTTACATTATGTGAAGAAGATTTAAGATGGCAGCTCAAGCTAGGTCGAGTTCAGAGGATTAAGCTGTTTACCTTGAACAATACAATAATGTAAAAAAAAAAAAAAAAAAAAAAAAAAAAATCTCACTGACTGGCTGAGCACAAGCGTGCCTTATTTGCCCCATGGGTAATCCTTGGAACATATTCCCCAGACTTCTAGCCAATGAGGCACAATGAAGCCCCGCAAGTGACAGAAAAAATGGTAATAGCCTTCGCTTGCACTAGCTGACACGGCTTTGGATTGAAAGTGGAATCATGACTGCTGGAATCTACATTTATTTTCTAAAGTAAAGCCATTTTAAAAGTCATCATATTTCTATTACAGAAATAATGTTCAGGATGTCTTGACCCTAAGGAATAAAGTGAAATAAACATGCTGGAAAATGAAGGGTTGTGCAAACCTGAATCTAAAAAAGGTGCCACCACTGCCCTGTACTCCCCATCTAATGTACAAATCTGCCAAAATTAAAAAAAAAAAAATGTTATGTGTCTAATTTAGGGGTTATGTCTTTTGGATTTATTTGTTTTAAACATATTCATTCATTAATTCATTCATTCAGCCCGAGGCTAAACCTGGGAACACTGAGTATGAAATGTGAATACTTGGATGGGAAATCAGTCTATCACTCCATGCACACACATCCACACTTAAGTGTATTTTCCACCTCATTTCAGTAGAGCAATATGAAATGATATCTACTGGACTAACAATCATTCCTTTCCTGGGCTCAATGCGAAAACATTCTGTGATAATGACCAAACAAAAAAGAAACAAACAAACACTTTTTATGATAATTCTTCTGGGTATCTTTGGAGCATGGCAAGAATTTCATCCACTTTTGGCTTTGAAAATGTTTGTGAACACTCCTCTTTCATTCCAAGTCCTATTGCTATTTTCATTTTTCAAAGTTGGACAAGGAAAAATATGAAAACAGTGGCACAATTGGCATAATTCCTAATGTCCTTCAAACATGAGGACTAAACCCATAACCTTTTTTATGTGAGGTGACAGTGCTAACCAATGAGTTGCCATGTCACCCCAACAATGCAATATACTCTATCTACAAGAATTATTTCTGGATTTTATTATTCATATTTATATATTATTTTTGAGATGTTATTCTATTACATGATAATAATAGTGTCCTTATTCTGACTGGTCTTGAGCAGTCGGACCGGTTAATAGCTTTTGTCTCAGAAAATAAGCACTCAAGCAAAACACAAACTTCAAATAAAGACAATATTTTATTTTTTTCTGCCTGCTCTGTATTAAAAAGTATCACATATTAGTTTACTCTTGGTAAAAAAAAATGCTTAAAGTTGTGAAAGTAATAGAGTTTTGCAGTTGACTTTGTTTTGGTTCAGTGAGCACAGCTTTACTTCAAAAGAACATTGTGCACGCAACCGGATTTAGGCATCAACTCTTTCGATTCTTTTTATTTTCCCCTCTTTTTAGGGGGGCATATAATAATCACCTTATTAACTTTGTTAGTTCGGTCAGTACAAAGAAATTCCAGACCTCAGCCTTGACACAGTGACTGAACCAAAGTTTTGGTATAGAATTTTGCTGCCCTAACCGTTAATAATCAATTGCATTTGTACTATTATAAATGCTAAATGATTTGAATGATGTGACAGATAGTGGGAGGTTGTGTTAGTTATCATATGTTCTTTGTATTATTATAATGGTAAAAGAAAGCTTTAATGTGTTGTTACCTCTAATGCATTTGCACATTTTATACTTTGTATATTTCCATTAAGTATATCTATTGAAAAAATACAAATTTAATTCGAAGATAAGTTTATTTTCCACATGTGGGCTATAGCACTGTTGAGGTCCTGCAAGGATCCATTCATGTTTGTTATTGCATATTTATTGACTCAAATGCATGAAAGGCTTGCTCATATGAATTACTTGTTTTTCAAAATGCTGTCAAGTTTGAACAGACTTTTACATTCATAACTCAGCCTCAGTGTATATTTGTGTGTTTTTTAATGCAATCAGGGGATCTGAATCAAATAGAGATCAATTTCAGAAGGCTTTAGCTGCTGTTGGAAAAATATATATTTCCTACCCCACCATTTAAAAAAATAAATAAATAAATAAATAAATGCTCAGTCTAATCCATAACTAAGTTAATGATTGGAATATGAAACGCCATTGACTAGGGAATATAATCCCCATAGGGGAGCAGTCATGGCTCTGTGGTGTAAGTTATACTCAGAGTGATGGAGTCTATACAATCTAACTTCATCGCTGCTAGACACTGTAGCTCTCCCCAGTGTGATTGCATGCATGGGATGAAAAATTAGTGGCTGTTATGCTGCCAGCAAAAAAATAAAAAAATACTATACTGTACCATAGCAATCTCAGAAAGTTGTAGTGAAATGGCACTTCCATCATAAATAATGTAGACATGCTTGATAAAGAGAGAGAGAGAGAGAGAGAGAGTGAGGGAGGGATGGAGAGAGAGAGACAGAGAGGGGGGGGGAGGGGGGGGGGAAGGCAAGGTTTCTGTTTGCAGCTTTGTGCAAAATAGAAGAGATTGTAAAAAAAAAAGAAAGAAAGAAAGAAAAAAAGAAAGAAAAGCCCACAATCCCATTTGTTCTTCATTTCATGTCATGCAACTTAAATGATGAAAACTTTACTGGTTTTTTTTTTGGAAATATAGGAAATTGTCTAAAAACCACCTCATATTTTCCCCAAAATTTACATTTCAATTTTTCATTAAACATGGTAATTGAAGTTTAGCTAGAGAGAGAGAGAGAGAGAGAGAGAGAGAGAGAGAGAGAGAGAGTGGGAGGTTGTTTTTAATTTATGACAATGGCCATACCTCGGTAGGACACACTTTGTGGCCAAAAGTATGTGGACACTGGATCATCACACTCATATATGCTTGCTGAACATCTCATTAAGCCACTCTTCTGGGAAGGGTTTCCACGAGATTGTAGACCATGGCTGTGAGGGCTTATGTTCGTTCAGCCACAAAAGCATTAATGAGGTCAGGCACGGATGTTGGGTAAGGAGGCCTGGAGCGCAGTCAATGTTCTAATTCATCCCAAAGATCTTCACTGGGGTTAAGGTCAGGGCACTGTGCAGGCCAGTTGAGTTCCTTCAGTCCAACCTTGGCAATGGTACAGCCTACAAAAACACTATATACAATTGTGTGCTTCCAACTTTGTGTGCTGGCAAGAATTTGGGGATGGCTCATATGAGACATCTCTTTTCCCTCCAAGATGTGTTCCAAGCAGGAACTCTGACTCCGAATTTAAAATTGTATTCTGTAATAACTTTAGCTATTCTTTAACATGAAATGTAAAGTGGAAAAAAACAATAATACCTCCCATTTAAGTAGGTTAAACTGTTATGTTTACTAATTCAAGATTGGACCAGATTTCCTTTTGAAAAGCACTTAGCTCAGCTTCCTAACTGTCTAGAGAGTCAGTCAAAATCTAGCTAATGCTAAACAAATTACAGAGAATAAATGATTGTTTCAGGCAATAGAGCATAGCTGATTTAAAATAAATAATGTCTTATAACAGTTTTAAACTAAAAGCACACATTCACCAAACCGGGGGAAAACATTCACAACACCCCCTGCTGAGTTGGCTATAATACCACACTTCCAAACTATTGCTACATTAAAGAATATTTAAAAACATTCCTGCATTCAGAATTTAATCCTGATCACTATGAGTTTTACTTAGGCCATACTTCTCCAAAAAATTCTTTAAAATTCAGTCATAACTTTCATTCATAACTTTCACAACTCTGTAAAGTTGCTAACAAACAAACAAACAGACAAACAAACCAAAAAACAAACAAACAAACAAACAAACAAACAAACAAAAAAAAACTTCTTGGCAGGTAAAAATACTTAAAAGGGACCCGACATAAAAAAAAGGAAAAAAAAGAAAAAAATCAGAATTTCAGCTTCAGCATATTTAAAACTATCAAACGTTTCTTTTGCTTTTAGTGAGGAGATTTCTGAATGGAAACGTCCATTTTTTTAATTGGGAAAGACCCTGAGAAATCCATTTCCATTTACCATTTATCTCAGTACTCCCATTATGTAATATATTTAATGTCATGCAAGTTTAGAGCAACACAAAATCATACATTGTTAGCAGGATATGGTACTGTGCAAGTAATTTTAATGTCATTTGAGAAAACGCGCTTAAACATTACTTAATGAGCTCTGCGTTGTTTAAAGTGATCGATCATGATTTGCTCCAAAAATAGGTACATTCTGTTTAGTGTTGTAAAAGAAATATTATTCAACTACAGATTACAGTGCTTATTTTTGCAAAAAATAAAATTAAAATTAAAAAAATCTGTCAAGCCAAAACAAATGATGAATTTCGTGAATGAAGGAATCCACAAAGTCTGAGAAAATTCACTGAACATGTTTAGCTAGATTCACTTCTACCTTGGAGGAACCCATGGTTGCCACAATCCAATACTCCTTCAGTGGAATTGACAAGTGAAAACAGGTATATGGAAGTCAGTAAGGCAGGGACTTCCCATGAATGATTGCAACCCAACCTCACCAAACACACCTTATTAAACAAGAAGAGAATATTCCTCTATAATGCTGTACAAAATGGATGCTGAAAATGTGAAACGTGTGAAAATGGCAGGAAATGTCATACAAAGCTCAAGCCCAATACAGACCCGCTGGAATGGTTTCAAAACCAATCACACAATGCAGTCCACAAGAAAATATTTCAAACTTGGAATTATTTACCCATATGACTCCTCCTGCAGATGACGTGTTAAACCCATTCATGCCAAATCTCACTGCAATAAATCTTTTTTATTAAAATGCATCAGTGTAGATGAGACCGGCCACAATAACCTCTTTGTTTAGGATAAACTATTCCATTATCCAGATCAAATGTATGTACTTACTGAGGGTGCAGCGTGTGGAATTGTCGAACCGAGAGAGGCGTTAAAAAGTAAACTTCAACTCGAGGGATACTGACACTGTGCCAGGCTCTCCATTAAAAAGACACTGATTATTGCATTGTGTTTTAAAAAGCTCGATGATTGCTCTTTCAAGCTTGCAATTTGCATGTTTCATTTTATGGTGCTGGTTTTGTAGTTCTGTTAAATAACAAAAGAATGGAAAAAAAGCAAAGGAAGGAAAGAGCATGGCATCTGTTAATGCTCTCAGCGATACATCACTCTGTTAGATTCCATTTGTGTAGGAATTAATTGGTTTGTGTGGACGGGTAATGAAGGAAAATGGCAGTGTTTATCGTCACACACCCGTTAAAAGGGAAACGTTTGCCTAGCAGGCTGCTGACATTTGCACAATGTTCAAAAACAGTGGTGGCTTCGTTTTGTGGGAACAAATAATGCTGGGAAATGGCATTTGTAGCGCTGTTCAGATTGCTGTACACAATTTCTCTATGTACATATACATGCATGTGTTTGTGTGTCTATTCCTTCACTGTATAAATAACAGCAAAATAACTTTCACAACCATTCACACTCGAGGGCAATTAGGAATAGCCAATTAGCTTAATGTGTATGCCTTGGATTGTGTGTGTGGGGGGGGGGGGGGGGAAGGGGGGGGAAAACAAAGATCCCAAAAAAA
>JBCNYH010000027.1:3282424-3293576 GCA_039654325.1 Tandanus tandanus
CCCCCCCCCCCTCCCCCCCACCAAAGTATCCAGAAGAAACCCACACAACCACAGTGAGAACATGCAAACGCCACACAGAAACTCGCCAAGCCCAGGACTCGAACCCAGATCCTTCTTGCTGTGAGGAGCCATGCTAACCATTTTGTCAATTTGGTGACCTGCGTAACTTTTTATATATTTTCTTATTCTAATCTTAAACTTCTGCAAATGCAGTGGTGGTTCAGTGGTAGAACCAAGTTCGATAAACTAAAACATTTTGAAACAACCGTGGCCTAATCTTTCGAGAAGCAGGTTTAGGACCGAAAGGTCGCTGGTTCGATTCCCGAACCAGCAGGAAAAATGTGTGGTGGTGGGGGGTGAGCAGCACCTTCCCTTCCTCCACCTTCATGGCTGAAGTGCCCTTGAGCAAGGTACCTAACCCACAACTGCTCTCCGGGCACCACAATGTGTGGCAGCCCACAGCTCCGAGTGTGTGTGCTCACTGTTTACATGTGTGTGTGTGTGCTCACCTTAGATGGGTTAAATGCAGCAGTCAAATTTTCCCTTGCAGGATTAATACAATATATCTATATCAAAATCAAATGATCTTTACCAGTGTCTAAGATTCATATAATAAACCATCAACGTTTACATATTGGTTTCTTTCAACTGTTTAATGGTTTCATACCTTGCACCACACGTTTTCAATTACCTGCTGATATCGGTACCACTGTACATCTTGCTCAAACAGATAAACTTTCATCCTAATTCTGCCATTAACACCATCGCTGATCACCTGTACGTTCGCCAACTAGTCAATCCAAGTCTCTCACTAGTACTGAGACAGAACTCAAGATGGAAAAACACAGGTGCGCCACTCTGCTGTGTTAGCCCACTGAGTTACTCACTCTAGAATTCAAGTCGAGGTGAGAGTGCTTTTATACAGTGTTATGTAAAACACCTTGCGTTTATGCAGGGAACAACAACCCAAACTGGTTTTCTGTCCGACACAACTGGCAAAAAATAAATGACAAATGTGTGACTTGTCTAAAACATAAATTGTTGATAAACTCAACAGTTGAATCTCATCCTTTCACTCCTTAATCCCATTGTTTCTTTCTTTCTCCGAACCCTGTCTTTCTTTTAAAATATTTTCTCTCACTTGTCTATCAATATTTGGGTTTTCTTCAATATCTCATTCTTTCAGAGAAGTAAGAGAAGGAACAATTATTTCCACAATAAATCTGTCCTTAAAGAAGTTTTTTTTTTTTTAAAGAAGATATACTTCAGAGTTTGCCGTTTACTGCTGCTGAAATCATGTCCACACAAAGGTAGAATCAAACAATTTTTGATTTACTGAAAACATCCAAGTACTTCTAGCTCATGGTTACTAATTATGCAAATAGGGGCTTTGCATGGCAACTGGTGGTGGGGCCTGCTTTAAAAACCCATGTAGGTTGTGGCGTTTTTGTCTAAGAGGAGGTTTGTAGAGTTTTAGACAAATTTCCTTTATTGGTTGTGCCAGCAAAGTGATTCTAAATCTGCAGACAAAGTAAAAATTTGAGACTTTTGGTTGAAGCATGCCATTTCTTTAGAAACTCTGTTTATTGTTCTAGGTGTTTCTTTTTTACACATAAGAGGGTTCCATACAGTACCATTGTTGCTGTACTGTAAGTTGACTGATATCTTTTAGTCATTTGAATAAGAGCATTTGCATTAATACCAATAGGCAGTGCATTGAACAGTTTGAGGATCATGAGCTCAGTTAAAAATAAAAAGTTGAATGTCCAGAATCAGAGGGGCTAATGACACCCAAGACAATACCAACTGTCTCCACTACCAACTCAAACCCAGATTTCTTTCTGACAGCCTTACAAACCAGGAATTTCCAAACAAAAACCCACCCACTCATTTTCCAAACCACTTAATCATACTAGTGTCGCAGGGAGACCACACAACCATCCACACTCACACCTAGGGGCAATTCGGAACAGCACATTAGCCTAATGTGCATGTCTTTGGACTGGGGGAGGAAACCGAAGTACCTGGAGGAAACTCACACAAGCAGAGGGAGAATGTGCAAACTCCACACAGAAATGCTCAAGCCCGGGACTCAAACCCAGGACCTTCTTGTTGTGAGACAATGCTTACCACCACCGAAAAAACTTAAAATGCATATTTGCAAATAAAGGCAAGTGGTAGCTTTGTGTATCCACATGGAAATAAAATGCATGCAGAGCTGTATAAGGACAGTGATGATGACATTTCAAATCCAAGTTCATTGTTTGGTGTGACTTTCTGTTCACTTTTGTAGAAATTAGCAAATGTCTCAAAACCGCAGCTGTATAGATATAGCTTTGGCGGTTTTGACACTTAAAGTATATTATCCAAAATGCTAAGAATATTATAAAATCGTTTGTCCCAAGGTTATAAAATAATCATCTTCACTTTAAATATTATCTTTCCAAGCACGAAAAGATTAGCATAGTAAATATTTCAGGTTAATTCTATCCAGAGGGACAGTTGTATTTCAACATGATTCAAATATTTATCAGATCCTTTCGTGATGAGGGTAATTGACTTCTAACAAGATGACTAATGTGGTAACAGGAAGAGGAAGTAGCTAATTAGACAGACTCCAGCCATGCTAAACCAAGGGAAGTGTGAAAGCTGATGAGAAGTGGAGTGATGGCTTTTTCTGCTTTAATGTATGTAGCAGAAAATGTATTAAAGAAGAAGAAGAAGAATATATGTATATATTTTTTGGGATTGCAGTGGAGTATAACATTACTAAATCATATCCTGTCATGTTTTGTTGCACATTGTTAAAACTCAGTGCATTGCATGTGTATTTTAGTCTGAATTGCCAGTCCTGATAGGGATTAGTGTGAAGAATAAAGCATTTCCCAATGTGCTAATATTGTAAAGTAACTTACTGAGCTTTGGCTACGTCACACTGCATTGGGACAGTGTTGAAGATTTTCCTATAACAACATGACCAGTTATGCTTTTCTGGCTTCCTGTATTCCTTACATTCTGTAATGCAACTCATAGTACATAGAATGTGATGCATGGTCTGTGGAGAATGATGGTATGTCTTTAAATGTCTGTATTTTTTTTTTGATCAATTACAAAAATGCCAGATGGAGAAATGACATTTTTATGTACTTATTTCCACCTAAACTAGCTTACAGAACACCTTACCAACCAAACGCTCATTACACATCCCTACAAGACACAGCTATGACCATACACAACAAATATGCAAGCTTCTTTGCAGTAATTTGCTGTGTGTCTATAATAGGTCCAAGTTTATCAGCTGTAATTTGAGAACAATCTTTCTCCTTTCTTCTAACAGACGTATGAGGAAAGCCTCCATTAAGCAGTGAGTAGGAGAGAATAAAGGTAGCATAGGAAGGAAAGGACGTCAAATTAAAGATGCGCAACGTTCATCGACTGGCACCCTGGCTGCCAATATGAACATCCCAGCTGATAAGGCATTGAAAAGTTAGTGCAGTTCACTTAGTCATTTTGAATTACTAAATGCCCCAAGCTGAAAATGAGAGGATAAATAGAAAAGAGAGAAAGATGATTGCTAATCAGTGAAGAGAGAGGAGGAGAGTAATTGGGCTAAAACGAGCTGCAATGTCACCAATTAGCCTGAGGAGTGGGAGAAGAGCATGGGCGCACTTTAATTAGAACAGCTTTTTGTGTTCTCAGTGTGTAGCGAGAGCAGCTCCAAAAAAAATCACGATTCAAAGGAAAACGTCTAAATGAGCTTTTTGAGGCTAATGAGGGGCCACTGCAGAAAACCCATCTGTTAATGAATACAGATCCAGCTTAAGTTCTCTACAGATGCGGTAACTCTTCTCCTTAAATAGGAATTTAACACTTCGTATATAACACTACATGTACTTTCTTTGCTCATTTTTAAGCCTGAACTTTCCTTCATTTGCAAGCAAACATTGAAGCATTATCTTCATGTGGTATAAAGAAGTCATTTCATCATTATCCTCCTTTAGCAACAACAACAACAAAAATGTAAGCTTATATTTTAAGTAAGGAATAAAACACACTGGGGCGTACTGTAAAAGGAAAATAATCCGTGATAGGTAGTGTCTCTGTTACCACCCTGAAGCTGATTATTATGTTTTATTACACAACAATTTGCTATAAATATATCTGCAACCCCATACCTTTCATCTGGTTATAATTACATTTCTTGTTGTGGAATGTTCATAACACAAATGATTTCCCGTTATAACTTATGTTATAGGCGGCACGGTGGCGCAGTCCGCCTCACAACAAGAAGGTCTGGGCTTGATTCCTGGACTCTGGTGTTTCTGCCTGGAGTTTGCATGTTCTCCCTGTGCCTGCGTGGGTTTCCTCAGGGTACTTCGGTTTCTCCCACAGTCCAAAAAACATGCAGAGTAGGCTAAATGGCTGTTCCAGATTAAAGACTTTCCAATGGAAGAAAATGGAACGTTTATCTCTGAGTTTTATAAAGATGAGTATGGCTCCAGCTTATCATCAAGCCATGATTTTTGACCCCACCACCTTCCAAAAATGTTTTAACAGTATAACATCACAATTCTGTTTAGAAGTTGCCTTACATGGACTTTAACAGACAGGTCTTGCAAATTTCATCAAAATAGGTTTAAGACCTTTTTTTTTACTAAGTGGACTAAACATAGCATCAGTCTTCATTTATTACATACAAGATCACATGAAAAGTTAACCACAGTGGCTTGGTAGGTTTTGGTGTTGTTGTTTGTTTTGTTGCTTGTTTTTGCCAAGTATGAGTATGAGAAAACTAATTAAAATGATACCATACCATCCAGTCCCCATATTTAAGGAAAACAAGAACCACACAAACAAATTCAAAGCACAATAAACAATGTATTATGAAAGCTAATTGTGGCTATGTGTACTTTTTCTTCACAGTTTAATGTTTTTATTGAGTTTAGCAGCTTCTACTTTCTTCCCAACCTCATTAAAAGTGGTCAAGTAAACAATACATTTAGTGCTGTGACCACAGTTTAGACTTAAAGTGCAACTTTAAATGGATTGTTTTAAAGAAAAAAAAAAAACATTGTCTGCAATCGTATTGCAGTCCTTGCTGGTTGAGTGTGTTAAGTTTGGTTATGCTGAAGTCACTGTATCCTACAAATGGATGTGAAATTAATAAAGAAAATGAATGTTAATTATAATAATAAAAAAATAATAAAATGTAAATAATTTCATTTTCTTAAAATTCTCATTATTAATAGCACCAATTTTTGCTAGGGACCCCTAGGTTGATTTCAAAATGGGGCTTGCCCAACCCTAGATGAAAATCTATACTGTAATATGTAAGATCCTTCTATATTTTCTCCTTTTTTTCTTTCCTATAGGTCATCATATCAGATTAGTGTCGACTATCAGTAACTCAGGGCCATGAGATAGTTTTGCCCAGTACCCTGGTGTACAATAAGACGATTAGCGTGCCATGCAGACATCCTTGAGAGGATGTGTTTACCTCACCCCTTCATGACAATCACGAGCAGTGGTTCTTAAATCATTCTTCGAGGCCCTGAGAATCTCTGCTCAGGAGGACAATCCTGAAACAGATCCAGGAGTATAAAAAAGACTTTACCGGCTGGTTTTAGAGACGGAGGAGCGTAGCAAAAATCAATATGGTCAACATGTTGGGCTGATTGACGTCTTACTAGAGTGATTTGGAAGCCTCGGTGTTGATGTGTTGCAGGTCACTCAGGAAGAAAAAAGAAATTTCAGTGACGAAAAGGAAAAGCTGCGGTTCTTTATTTACAAAACCAGTTGGTGGTCACAAGGTGCAATTTTAAGATACAGCACCAGTCAAAAGTTTGGATGAGTAGGAATGTTATCTGTAAGTCAACTTAAGATTGACATTTTTCCTTTATTAATAATAATAATAATAATAATAATAATAATAATAATAGGTATAATAATAATAATAATAATAATAATAATAACAGTAATAAATAATATTCAATTTAAAATTTTTATCAAAACTGGAGGTACAAGGAAACAACGATCTGTACTTACACAAACTTTTCCTCAGAAGTACACCGGAAGTGCACTTTTGATGAGCAGAAATGGTACAAAGTGATGTAAAACAAAAGAAGGAACAAATTTGTCCTGTCTTAACCCTAAGGGTCCCTGCAGCGATCCAGAGGGTCGCAAGCGAAAAGTGGCCAAAACTGCACAGCCTTTTATATACCTGGTTGTTAGTATATAAGGTATATATGGTACAAAAATTGTGGGTATTGAAGGGTACACAGTTGACTCTCAAAAGGCTAAAAAACTCACCCCCCAATCCTTTGTACCCTTTAGTAGGTACACACTGGGACATCCCTTTTTGCGAGTGTTCCTCCACTTTATTCGTAAGTCCAGAAAATTCAATAATTTTAATGGAAAACGAGGAAGGTCAGTGTTTATGGATAAACTTACAGATAACACGGAGAAAGTGATCTGCTTTTTCTATTCAAATAATAGAATGCTCACAATGTGTTTTCCCCAAATATGACAAAATTGCGCCTAGTGACTTCCGATTGTTTTTGTAATGGAGGGTGGCATATGGTATAAGTGGGTGTTGGGATTACTGTATAGTAGATGTACTGTAAGAGCTGATGAAAGATGGGTCCTGAGATTTAGAAATGCAAGTATTTTGTGAGGACTGAATGAAGATAGTGTGCTGTGTGTAGGAGGAGGTTGAGTAGGTGGGTGTGGGTGTATGGCCGTACTGACTTCCGAAGGCCAGCAGCTGTGGAATGTGGGTAGCGGAAATGAAGAAGGGGGAAAATAAACACTTTGAAGTGATAAACAATTTACACATACTTGTAGCGTTGTTGATGGCAGTATTGGTCTTGTGGAGCTTGATTTATAATCCGAGAGACATGGTAGATATGGTCAAGGCAATTGGGTGTTGTACAGCAAAGGGAATCTTCAACAGAGAAAGAGCTGCAGGGTGGGTGGAGGTTAGATAAGGAGGAAAAGTGGACGGTACAAGTGAAGGTTGTGGGTCCTGGTGGTAAAAAAGGCAGATATGGAGGAGTGACAGGTACATTGTCCATAAGAAAGTCATGTATGTACCCAGCTGTCACGATGAGTCCTCGTTTGTAAGTTGCTGGAGTACGGAGATGCTTTCAGTTGAATGCAGTCAGGAGCATTAAGGGATTTTTCAGCTTACAGCTTGTCTATGTGGATGTGCAGATCCTTCAAGCTAACAAAAGTTTTGTCATATTCTGGAACCGAAGATAGTAATTCACCTCCTGGACAGTGTCTTATCTGACATGATGGATGATAGTCAGCAAACTATTCAAAAGAAATGTTACATAGAACAGGTGTGAAAGTCCAACTTTTGACAATCAGCAAACTTGTTTCCTCTCGAGGTCGGAGGTTTGTTGAGAGGACAGATGGTATTCTCATGAGTTTAGTCGTATATTTGGTCTTTTATTTTAGTTCAATGTATTGGTTGTTGATCTATATTATTAATGGTCTAAGCTGAGTAGCGTACTAGACTAAAAGATCAGTTATTGCTTCAGGCAACCTCAGGGCAATGGCACACTCCTCATTCCAAAACAGCATTTGTAGAAATGCTTGGGTTTCAATATTAAGCCTTAAAAAAATCAATACCATTGTTCAGAGATTGTGAGTTTGAATCCTGATATTATCGCAGCCTTCCATGAGCCCAGTGACGCGATCCAACAACGGGTGTCTGACAGATCATAAAAATCCATGTCATGAAAACTTTTAAGTGTTTAGAGTTTGGTTTGCAGAGTTCTTTCAGATTCTACATTCAAAATTATACTTGTTTACTTTAATAACATACTGTCGCACGCAAGTGGCTTCCATGAGATTGGCTTCTGTAAGATTGATTCATAACTTGAAGCAGTGAACATAGCCCGGAGAGCCAAATTTGCTAAAGTCGACACGAATAATAATTTTTTTCTGCAGCTTGCAAAAAAACTGAATTGAAAGCTTTAAGCCTCCATTACATTTTACATTATCTACATTATCCTCGCAGCACCGGTTCAAGTGGAAGCAGATGCATCAGACGCCAAACGTCTAGGCCGATTAACTATAATCGGAGTAAATTAGATTTACCCAACCTGTTCCTTTAAAACATTTAAACCCCACCTTGCTCTTTATTTACAATCTGTTTTTCATAGGGATATTATTCACTCTTAATTTCTTTCATAGAAAATTAGAATTATTCAGCAAATAATGTGTAATAAATTATCTCTATTAGAAAAGATCTTGGGTGGCTAGCAATGGTTAGCAAGTTCGCCTCACTGCAAGATGATTGTCCTGGGTTTGACTCTCAGGCTCGGATGTTTCTGTTTCGAGTTTCCATGTTTTCTCTGTGCTTGCGCGTGTTTCCTCTGGGTATTCTGGTTTCCTCCCAGGTTCCAGCCTCCCGTGAAACTAGTAGGTTAAAGTGGTTTGACAAATTAGTGAGAGAAAATATACTTATTAAACCTCCATTCAATCATTTTCTGAACTGCTTACTCCTACAACGGGGAGGTTGAAGCCTGGCTCGTGTGTGAAGGTGAGGTAGTCCCTGAATAGCTCGCCAATCCACTACAGGGCCAACACACACACAACCATTCACACTCACACCCAGGGGCAATTTGGAAGAACCAATTAGCCTAATGTCTTTGCCTATGGGAGGAAACTGGAGTCCCTGGAGGAAACCCACACAAGGACGGGGAGAACATGCAAACTCCACCGAGAAACACCCTCGCCGAGCCTGATACTCGAACCCAGGACCTTCTTGTTGTGAGGTGTACGTGCTAATCACTACATCACTGAGCCGCCCCCTTTAAAAGCACCTCCTTTTATAGGTCAATTAATATATGTCCATGGATCAGTGTCTTTTTTTAACCTGAAAGTTTCAGTTAAAGAATGAACCACTAATTATTTTTATTAAAAATCTCAAGAAAAACATGAACTCATCCGTCACAGTCTATTTTGCTTTCTCAGTCAAACTTTTACAAAAGGTCTCAAGTCTACAAAGTGTAATGAAATATTAATAAATGAAAACATTAAACTTTTTAAGCTTGGCGTAACACTTTATGAACAGAAAAAGGCCCGTGGGAATATAAAGTATCGTAGTTAATGCATTGCAGCATTACATAACCTTCATAACAACTCTGTAGATAAATATTTAAATTATCTAAAGGGTACGGACACAGTGGCTGGTTATGTAAAATGGTCTGTTTGTTTCTGTGTTGCAGTGATGCACGAAGACCATATGTTCAGTTCTACATACCTAATCCGAGACCACATTCAAACACACTTCAGTGACAATCCAATAGCCACTGTCATTGTGTTTGTAACACTGAAATTCTACAGTCTAGAAAAGAGAGAGAGAGAGAGAGAACACTAAATGTCAGATACAGAAATGCCAAATACCATTAATGTGATATTTTTGAGTTGAAACATCGATTTAATGTTAATGTCACACAACCTGAAGAATTTAAATGGGCCAAAAACACATAGAAGTTACACATTTCTTCATTTCTATACATATAATCATTATAATCATACACACATACACATTTACAAAAACTATGTTTAAGAAATTATGTATGTACACTTGAGAGTCGGTGGCACAGTGGTGTAGTGGTTAGCATGTCTGTCTGACAGAAAGAAGGTCAGTTCGTGCTCAGAAAAGGTGTTTCTATGTGAAGTTTGAATGTTCTCCCCGTGCTTGCTTGGGTTTCCTCCATGAACTCCGGTTTCCTCACACAGTTCAAAGAGATGCACATTAGGCTAAATGACTATTCCAAATTGCCCCTAGGTGTGAGTGTGAATGGTTGTGCGTGTTGGCCCTGCACTGCTCTGGCAAGCTGTCCAATGTGTACCCCGACTTCGCCTGGACTCGGCTTGGATTAGCTCCAGCCTGCCCGTGACCCCAATAAAGGACAAAGTGGTTCGGAAATGACACTTGAGAGTCATAGCTTAGTCATAGACTAAAAAGCTCGAAGAATCTTAACATCGTCTACACTGAAATAAATCTGCTTGCTTAACTGCATTGTCTTTATACATATACTATAAGTGTATAGTGTCTACAGGCAATTGTTGTCTTGCACAGTATGGACTCATTTGCATAGTGCGTAAAATTTCAACAGGGTGCTGTTTTCTCCAGTCGAGCACTGCATGTCCTGTTTATTTAACGCATGTAAATCGCGACATTTGACAAAATCTCTTGTTAAAAAATTTTGCTCAACTCTTTTTAAAATGAATTCTTTTTTTTATTTAAATGCTTTATTTGTGTGTCTCCTCCGTCTTTGGCCACCATTTTGACAAGATTTCAAAGCCCTTTCTGTACATGGCCAAGTCCAGGACCATTTAGGGTACTTGTTTTTTTTTTAAGTACATCATCTAGGTACTTATTGTGCACTGAAAGTTGACATACTTCGATTTGAATGCCATTTTTCACGCAAAATAGCAAGTATAATTACAGAGTTATGCAAAGTTAGACACAGCAAATGCTTCACCTTCACCATAGCAAATTCTGATATATGGTTCTGGAACTTTCTTCAACTGAAAAGTGTTTTATGCCTGTGTGTAGCTTAACCAGAAACAAAGTTCTAGCATTTTAGGCACGGTTACCTCCAAATATGTAAAACAAGAAAATTGAATTTCCTCGTACAGTACACAGTCTCTCTTCTCTGTTTCACTGATGACCAGGTAATTGATTATAAACTGAATTGATAACTGAGAAGAGCACATTTAGCGAGGGATATTTAATGCATTGCTAAACAGGCTAATGCTTCTATCAGTATGTTTGACGACCACTGGAAGTTTGATTCTGCATGATTTATTCTCTTATTCTCTGTCAGTTGTAGTGAATACCCAATACCACATTTCAAACATAAAGGTGACAGTACATGTTGTTTCATATCACACACAGGGTAACATGATCTTTAATTTTTTTTTATTTTTTTTTATTTTATTTAACCAGGAAAAAAAACTCATTGAGATTAAAAATCTCCTTGTAATTAAAACCACAATTAAAATTACAACATACATCAACATCCCAAGTACAAAATAATATTAATCAAAATATTTACAACCTAAAGACTCCTCATTTAATGCCCTCAGCTTACTTTTAAAAAGGTGTAAGGAGACTGGTTCCCCCAGA
>JBCNYH010000027.1:3294903-3306000 GCA_039654325.1 Tandanus tandanus
CTTTGAGTTTGAAAACAGCATAAGTTTTGTTTTATTTGAGTTTAAGGTCAATTTTAACTCACAGAGAGTAACTTGAATAACATCAAAAGCCACTTGCAAATAACTGAGAGCCTGAGTGAGTAATGGAGCAGAGCAATAAATAACAGTATCATCCGCATATAGATGAAAGTTAACATTAGGAACTTTGTGGATATTACGCCCAATACAATCAATATCTTTGAAGTCTCGGTCAAATAGTAGCTTAAATTTTAAATAATTAAAAGCTCTCCCTGTCTCTCTCGCACTCATCTGCTGAACCGTTTCATCTTGCTAGGGTCGCCGGGAGGCTGGAGTCTATCTCAGCTGACTCTACGCGAAGGCGGGGTACACCATGGACAGCTTGCCAGACCATCACACTGACACCACACACAACCGTTCACATTCACACTGACACCTAGGCACAATTTGGAACAGCCAATTAGCCTAATGTGAATGCCTTTGGACTGTAGGAGGAAACCAGAGTATCCGGAGGAAACCCACACAAACACGAGGAGAACATGCAAACTACAAGTCCCCCTACATTTTAGCGAGTTAACTACTTATAAATCATCCTGCACACTGATGTATAATTATAGTAAAGTTCAAGTGTATCAAATACTTTTTTCTTGTCTTTTTCTTTGCCCCTCTATACGCAGGTAATTATCTGTGATAATTGCTGCACTGTTAAAGGACGTTCTAGGAAACGGCAATAAGTTGTCTGCATTGGAATAAAGACGTGCACATAAAAAGCACGACATGCAAAAGGAGAAGGAAAGAAAAATGCGTTTTAGTCCTTAAGTGATTATCTCTCCAGGGAAATGGGCTGACGATCAAAAAAAAATCAACAGGGAGGGGGGAAAAAGTCTACAAAAAAGCTGATTTCTCCGTCTGGACGGTGAAAAGCTATTAGTGAGGCGATCAGGTGGCTATGCCTTCTTTCTCCTCCATTAAAGAAGTGCACTCAGACGTCCCCCTGCTTCCCTTCACTCCTGTTTCTGCAGCCCTCGTCATAAACAGAGTGCTGAAGTCGGATCTTATATTTACAACAGCCGCAGTGCTCGGTGCTGCTGCAACAGGATTTAGTCCCTTTACGAGTGTGTGTGTGTGTGTGTGTGTGTGTGTGTGTATGTGTGTGTGTGTGTGCGTGCGCATGTGTTTGTGTGTGTGTGTCTTTAAAGAGATGTCTGTGGCCGTGACATTCCATGCATACACTGATCATGCACACACACTACACATACACATATGGATCTGCATAATTCTTGATCCAAAGGGCTGGTGGTGTTTAGCTATCCTCAGCATTTTTTCTCAGCTTCTCAGCTAATAACCCTCGCTCCATCTTTCCATTAAAAAGCTCTTTCAGGAAATAAAGGAGCATTTCAGGCTTGCTAGCTCACACATTTTCAGACCATTTTTCCACCGGCCTCATACATCTCAGATATCAACAAAGGAATATTTAATCACCCCAGGCCATGATCGATGACCGTGCTTAATAAGACTAAGAAGAATAGCTCACAAGTGTATTTTTTTTTTTTACTCTCTACTTTTAAAGAGGAAAACTTTGCTATCTCAGTGCATAGCACCACGTTTCATTGATATGATGTGAGCAGAGACAGCAAAGGGGCTGTTAGCACAAATCATAACACTGTTTTCTTCTCACTGGCTTAGAATAAATGAATATATCCGTTTTACTGCACAAAGCAGAATGCAATCTAGCTTCCAGGCTATAACTATGATTCTCCAGAGTTAGACACAATATATAACATTATCTTCATGTTCATGCTGGTTGAAGTGAAATATCTAGTTCTAAATGGATTTGTTGTCCTATGTTTTACCAAGCAGTGATCAAGAACAAATAGTCACCAGGATCTGATCATTTAATGGACTACATGAGACTGTTCAAACATCTCAGAGAGGGCAAAATTATAAACATCGTTCACACTTATACATTTTGACAGTAAGAAATCAGTTATTCATAAATATTCCCTTAATGTATTGAAAATTCTTTGACGCTAAAATAACTAAACGCTAAACTGGAAGCAATGCGGTACAGTGGCGTTGTGAGCATTGTACAGAAGTAAAATGGACAAACTATTAATTGTAGCTTGTCAAGTTATAAAGTTTGCATGATTTAAAGCATACAGTAGTATATAAACTATTTGATCGGTAGTACATAAAGATTTGATCATTTAGACCAATTCTTTCCATAGTTTTTCCTCTCTTCCCAATTTTCCCACTTTTTAACTAATGTTTTTTAGTAGTATCATCCAGAAAATAGGATACACATTTACACATATACTGGCTACTAAACTTACAAATAACATATTTGATGTTTTTGTTTCAACTTTGATCCCATTTTTTCATTAGCGTTAGCATTACAGTAAGATTCAGATATGAATGCTGATAGCCGTTACCGTAGCACTGTAGTAGTAACCATTTATTAGTGCTTATAAGCTTTTATAATTGAATTTTAGTTGTTAATAGAAAATCATTTCTGACTTTTAATTTTGTCTTTAAATACTCTGGTAGATTGAGGAGCCCATGTGGCTGTTTAATCTTCGTATTCTATTCGCTACTGGATGCTTTGCCTATATTGTTCTATAATGATTTTATGTAGATCTTTAGATTTTATAGCAATGTAGTTGTTAATGATAGAATGTTTTAAATTGAGTTGGAACGGGCAGATTAGAAGACTGATCATTGTTGATACTGTCGTATACATCCAGGCTGTGTTACAATTTCAGAGAGATGGTTTACCACTAAGGACAGAGGTAGGCTGCCAGAAATGAGATTACCGTTTAATGACTTCTGCTCGAATGGGAAAAAGGGGTGACTTCTGTGTTCATGGAAAATCAAATCAGGGTTAATATCTCATTCCTCGAGTCTCAATGTTCGGACATGGGGGATAATGTCATTGACTCGGCTTCACTATGGCAGGGAAGAGAGATAACCCTAAAACACTATCACAAAATGACCCTCGGAATGATTTCTTAATGGATGGAAATGTGAATTCCAATCACTTATGCTTACAAATATGCCAAAGTATAAAAGAAAAAAAAAAAGAATAAGAAGAAAGAAAAGTACACAAAATCTGACTGCACTGTCAAGATTGTTTTATTTCTATTTTTTTTAATTAAAAATAATATAATGCATCACAGAGTATTTGATATAAATGTCAACACATTTGTCCTTGAAGTATGATATGGCGCAAAACCAATAAATATTTGATTGTATTTCACCAATCAGAAAAAAAAATTATCTTGAATTAATAATAATGCACATTATCCACCTCAAAAACTCAGAATAAGGGGCAGCATGGTGGTATAGTGTTTAGCATGCCGTCTCACAGCTATAAAGTCCTGGGTTTGAGTCCTGAGCTCGACGACGGCGTTTCTGTATGCAGTTTGCATGCATGGGTTTCCTTCGGGTACTACGGTTTCCTCCCACAATCCAACGACATGCACATTAGGATAATCGGCTGCTCCAAATTTGCCTCTGAGTATGTGTGGATGGTTGTGTGTGTCTTGGCCCTACGATGGATTGTTGAGCTGTTTAGTCTGCTGAGACTCCCCAAGACCTTAGTAAGTTTATGCAGTTACTTGTGATTTGCCACATCCCTGATTATAAAATCATAGAAATTCAATAAAATGCCCACCCCACCCCCCCCCAAAAAAAAAAGAAAAAACACAAGGAAATTGACATGCACTTTTTTTTTTATAGATTGAATGAGTTTCAAAAGAGGCCATAATGGATCGTGCATTAAAATGTTGTTTAAGTTTCCTTTTCTTATGTTCCCATGCAGTATATATTAAAAGAGTCATATACCTTAAACTCAGTCAATATCAGTCAATAGTCCTTTTGATGTTCTGCCTTGGGCATTATTCCGGAATATTCAACTCGTCTTTGGTGAATAATTGTTAATACACAAATGCGATAATAATACCACTCACAGTACAAACTATCAGGCTTTGAGGTTTAGTTCAAACAACTATTTTCCAGTGATACTAATTATTTCTATTTTAATTATGTTTTATGTTTTTTCAAACACATATCTCTCCCCGCTCCATTCCTTGCCATCATCAGACTATAGTCAATTCTGTTTTAACTCATTTCCTGCTAATGACTATTTCTGCATAATGTTAATGAAGATACAGATAATATTATGATTCACTTGCAACTTCATCTTCTTTTAGTAGTTCCAGTAAATGAGTACAGTGAGTAATGAAAGGAGTCAAATGACTATGTATTAAGCTTTTGTTTGTTAAATTGTTTGTATAATGGGTATTTTTGGGATAGAAATGTTACAGAGGATCATCATCATTGAGGTAATTACTATTCTTCTCATAATCGTTCCTCTTGACACTTATTATTCAATTTTATATGCAGCGGTGGATCATGTTTTCTGAATATAAATTCCAGTGACACGTCCTTGAACAGTGATAAATTTAATTAAATCGAGTGCCACAGAAAGCAAAAATGATTTTTTTCCCCCCCCAAATACAGATGGATTAAACTGATTAAATCCAATGAGTTAATTACAGACCGCAAATCCATTATAGTGTTTGCGTGTTTTTCAAAACAGTCCCAAACAGAGCTTGAGACTCTCGTTTTTTATGAACCTTATTTTCACACATAATAGGGACAATTTAAAGTTTGACAGGGAAAAGTGTTCATATTAAAACTGTCAACAAGGTTCATTCAGCGGGAAAAAAAAGAGTAATTAAAAATGTTTTGATTAGAATGACTTTAAAAGTCCAAGCTCGACGAGCTAGCAAGTGTAGATTAGGGGCGGAGTTATCTATGCGTGAATTAATTTATTATATGAGTAATTATATCAATTTGGCAAAAATAAGTCTAATGAAAATGCCATTGAAAGCATGCTATTAACATAATGAACCCTTCCAGAAAATCACTCATAATAAAAGTAAGGAATAAAACACTTCTGTTTTAGGAAAACTATTTTGTAACCGGGTGATGCAATTTGGCCTGGTGCTAAAGAAGAGTCACTGGTACCAGTTTATTGATTATTGTGCTTTTACACAACACATACTGAAAAACAGCTCAGGAATTTGCCAACAATTGCAATTATTATTAATTGAAGCATCACATCATAATTTCTATCAGATCATAGATGAATTTATCAGCTGATAGTTGTCTTACATCTGTAAGTCAAGTTATCACTTCTGTTTGTGCAGCTATAAGCAGCTGCTCTCTAACCAGCCTTTTTATTTTCTCTCTTTTGAAGTTTATAAGACACAAATACAGCTTGTCACGTTACTAAGTTAACTGCAAAGCACAAAGTGCTGACATTGGAAATTCCTTCCAAAAATGTTATTTGAAACATTTCCTTACAGAATCTCCATATAAACACCATAATCAACATGTATCCAGTCTATTTTTCTTGTTTAATAATATATGTTTTATGTGCTTGTTAATAGCCTTGGATGACGTGAAGCATACTCATAGAAGTCCTTCTGGCTAAGCCATAAATATGAAAAAAAAAAAAAGAAATACTAGAACAAGAGCATTAATTTAAACCAGTGATTAATAGTAATACCTTTAGAGTACACCTTACTGTGTAGTTCATAGTACTAATAATACCTGACAGTAGTAATACTGTCAGAGCTGCATATACGGTATAGTTAATTAATCAACAGCTTCTGAAAAACACTCTATGCCCAGACTTCTGTTCATCGTTCATTTTCTGAAGCACTTAATCCTAATTAGGGTCGCGGGGAGGCTGGAGCCCATCTCAGCCGACTCTGGGCGAGGGCAGAGTACACCCTGGACAGCCCGCCAGGCGATCGCAGGGCTAAAACTTCTGTGCAAGTTGAAAAATGTTATTATATACTTTTAGGAATTTTTAACCTATTTTTCTGTCAATTTTGCTATTTCATAATTTCCATCAAATAAGCTAGCTATCAGCTATCATGTGGAAGATCTTTTTGTTTATTTAAATCTTTTCTCACTCCCTCATATGATGTTGGCAACTGTGTAACTTGTGCAAGTGTGGCACATTTATTAAAAGTGAAACACAGACAATATCAAGACTAAGAAGTATGAATTCGGTAAGATCCTAACATGAACAGATCAAAGATCGGGTGGACAGCGACTAATGAACAACAAAATGCTAAACATAACGATGACTTAGAAAGAGGTGCTCATTACTCCAATATGTGAAACAGGCACACAGACATGTGATCAGGTGTCGTAACGTGGCTGATGAGAAACATAGTCCAGCCATATTTAGTGCTATTGTAAAAAAAAACACACCCACCCTGCAAATATTCGTATGACACAGGCAAAAGGAGGTTATGGATTGCTGGACAGTGCAACCACCAAGGAAAATCCGGAACTGGAAGTAACAAATATGGCAAGGGAAGAGGGGAGAGCAATGACTCCAGATGAGTATGGAGGCAGGACTCGCTGGGCAGGCATGCAGAGTGAAGTCTGTGAACAAGAAGAGAGGCAAAGCTATGTACTCGGCAGAGCAGGTATGTGTAGCAACTTCAGCTGAGCAGGGAGGCTGAGCAACGTCCTCAGTCAAGAGGGGTGATGGAGAGCCGTCACCAGTAGGGCAGGGTGAGAGGGCAATAATGACCTCGCAAGAGTCCTGGGTCAAAGCAGTTAACTGGGCATTAGGACCCCTGTCATCCTCTGGCTCGGCTAGCAGATATTATCAATATTTTCCTCAAACGTTTCCTCAATGTTTCATGTTAAAGATAAAATGCAAAAACAAACTGTCTGTGTTTGGCGCAGCTTGAGCCACATTTTCAGTGCTTCTGGGTTTACAAGGCAGAAGAACTACAGTCTGCATACAACATATCCCAGGAGGCTGAGTCAGTGGTGTGAAAGTGGAGGTAAATGGCCACACATGCAGGCAGTTTAGCGGCTCATTATCAGACTATGTAAACATAGCATTCATTGTGTTTATAGACTGTAACCTGAACTTGTGTGCTCTTTGCCTGTGGGCAAATGCTCTAAAATCAGAAATGTGTGCCCGTAGCTCGCAAGTGTTTAACCAGTTGTGCCTTTAGTTCTCCAGTGTCTTCTACTTTCTAGTGGTTTTCCTGTTGCACTTTACTTCCTTGTTGGATTTCAGCCCGTGTCGTAGATATGAATGCCCGGTTTGCAAATAAACTTAATCTCAGTTCTGCATCCCTCCCTCTGTCCTTCACTTCAGCCACACAGTGGTGTAACACTCGGTATGAAAACTTAAAGTTTACCTTTTAACTGTGACTGGAGGCTCCTTCTATAGGTGTTATATAACGTCCCCTTTGAAAAGCCATCACCACATAAACAACACATTTTTTCCCTTATTTGTTTATGTAAAACACCTGCCATACAAGTCTCAGTAAGTTGTTGGTTGTGGATATAACTATTAATAAAGAATGCCAGAGATAACATTATAATTAAAGTCACATTAGTTTATAAATAATGAAAGTTCTTGGTAGTGGAGTCAGACTCTATAAAGGTCAGGGTGAAGGGGTTGGGATACTCTCAGGTTACAGAGTGAGTTAATGTCCCTGTATCGTAGCTCATTGTGGTAATTATGGACTCATATTTCTATCTCATCTATATATGATTCCATTATAATGACATTAATGGGAACAACTCAAGCCCACAATCGATAAATGGATGATGCAACCAGGCCACAACATGACCGTATTTTGGTATAACATACAGCAGGGACAAACTGGGATCTCTGCCTATGATGCTGATTATTATGCTCTCATATTCCGAATCTATGACGGCTTAGTGCCATCTAATTTACATAGTAGGTTGTGCAGTATGCATATTTTAAGTGATTGTGCCAGCTATGATGTATAAGAATGTAATTATCCAATCAGTAATGTGGCACAATCATTTGGCAGCAGCACAAAACATAATATCATGCAGATACAGGTCAAGAGCTTCAGTTAATGTTCAAATCAAACATCACAATGTTGAAAAACCTGATCTAAGTGCCTTTGACCTTGGCATGGTGGTTTGAATATTTCAGAAACTGTTGATCTCCGGGGATTTTTCGCACAAAACACGTACAAAAAATAAGAAGAGCCAGTAAGTAACACTGCTGTTGGCAGAAGTGCCATGCTGATGAAATAAATGTCAGAGGAGAAAAGTCAGACCACCCCGAGGTACCTGGAAGGCTACAGTAAATCATATAACATGTGCAACATGCGCAGAGCAGATGGCACGGTAACAGGGTAACCCGAACCTAATTCTGGTAGATTTTTTAAAAACTCGTGCATGTTTTCATACTAAAACAGTCTCTTCTCCTTGCATAAATATGGATGTGTGGAAAAGGGACACAGCTACGATCAGTCGTTACTGTGTGTATTTGGTATGTGGCTATACAGCCAGAGTATTACAGGACTGAACAAGCAGAGCTTCTACCCTAGTAACCAGAAGATTGTGAAGGTAAATCCCAGGATGTTCAGAAATCCCCTGCTGGGCTGTTGAGTAAAGCTGCACCATGGTTGGACTCGATTGTTAATCAACTTGGATAAAAGTGTCAAGCGAACATCTAATGATTTTGCCTTGGTTATTAGGTATAATTACTTTTGCATGATGTACTGAATGAACTAAATGCAGTTTTGCTCACAGGTTGAGATATGAGTTAAATAAGCTAGAATAAGGGATGAAACTGAATATTGCTTTGAGAGGTAATATATTTGACGATTGAGAAGTAATCACGGAGTGCCATCGCATCTGCACTTTACTTAATCTATTTATGCTTCCTCTATGCCCATTATGGCAACCACAATCTGTTAAGGATGATGAGAATGGAAAACTACTAATAGCCAAGTGTGATGTAGTTAATGCTAATGTGCAACAAGATACTAATTATTTTAATGTTTACGTTTGCTCGATTTAGGTCAAAAACCACCCATGGAGAATTTGACTACAATGGAAGAATTGCGATTCTTGAGCAAGAATCTTGATATCATGATGTTTTGTCTTTGTTCTATGTTCCCCTTCTTCTAATTCAAGGTCAATAAATCGAGTATGGATCGGGTTGTATCCAACCGCCAAGTTAGCTGTTAGCTATCTGCACGGTGCGCTATAACCTTCAGCAGCTTCAAGCATTGTCTTGAAGAGAAAAGATGTCCTATGAAATAAAGAGTTTATGGAATAAAGTCCAACGATATACTCGCTGCTCATCAGAAAAAAAGCTCTTGTTCATTCAGACATGGATGAATACACCTTGTTCAGAAGCTGGCAGGTAGAAGCGATTAAAATGAATTAAAAAAGGCCAGCATTTTGAAAATACCATATAATAAACTACTTATTAACCTTGCTGGCTTGGTCTGTACAGTGAAATCTCAGCCCCTGGTCTTTTTGCACTAACCTTTGGCTCAGTTTGTACAAAAGACATCAGGCTGAGATTTCTCTGTACAGACTGTACAAATGATTTTCATAAGTAGTTTATATTTGCAAGTGCTATAAAGGCTGAAGAAATGGGTAACTTGGACATGCTGAAGTACTGAACAGAACGTTCAGGAAAAACAAGTCTTCGAGATCATACTGTAGTTCAGTAGTTATTGTCTGTGTAATAATTATCGATAGAAGAAGTCTCACAAAGAAAACGTCTCTAAAGGATTATGAGTTATAATACTGGAAAGACTGTGATATTCTGTGAGCACTTCAAGGCATTGTAAGTGAAATTAGCCTGCCTAGATTATCTGTGCCTTAAGACACTCTATAATTATGGACTAAAATTGTCTAACCCTTCAATATGATATCTGGGGATATTGTTTTTTTGCACAGGCGAATGTTAATCTTAATTAGAATCATAAAACACTTCATAAACGCCCTGAACGATAAAAATTCCAATGTAATATTTCTCTCCACTTTGTTGTTTGTTTATTGTTTGTTATAGAACAAACACAGGACTTACCAGCTGAAGTGATGTGGATTTTTTTATGATTTAGATAGATCTTCTAATTCTTCTTTGACTGAGCTTAGATAAATATGTAAATTTTCAGGGAAAAATAATACTAAATGTTGTGACATGATTCGTTCATTCATTGATTTTCTAAGCTGCTTAATCCTAATTAGGGTCGTAGGGAGGCTGGTGCCCATCTCAGCCGACTCCAGACCACTGCAGGGCCAACACACATGAAATCATTCACACTTACACTCACACCTAGGGGTGATTTGGAACAGCCAGATAGCCTAATGTGCATGTTTTTGAACTGTGGGAGGAAACTGGAGTACCCGGAGGAAACCCACGCAAGCACGGGGAGAACATGCACACAGAAACGCTGTAAGCCCGGGAATCGAACCTGTGAGGCGGACGTGCTAACCACATGTCGCCGCTGTTGTTGTGTTATCTTCGAATATTGTAATAAGAGTTGATAATGCGCATGTCTACGAAATTTTCAGTTTTATTTTTAATAATAAGCAAAATATCAGAAAGTAAAACAGGAGTTAAGCATGCACTTAACGATTTGGCCATCTTGGCTATATAATGAAAATATTTTGTGCATCATCAACTTTGTACGTTAGCAATATTAGGCTTGAAACTTAAATGCAAAAATTAAAAAGCAAATAGTCATGATAGATTGTCTGTAATATTTAAAACTGCTTTTAATATACTCAGGTACATGAGTGAAGAATAGATATCTAAAATATCCATCATGAGAAGGAGTTATGAATTAGTTATGCTGGTCACATTATAAATACTCACACAGATGATGACAAAAGAATAATTTATAAATACAAGGCAACAAGTGAAAATGCTGAAAGAAAGTCAAATGTGCACATTAATAATTATTATTATCATTATTATTTTTTTGTATTTTTTGCAGGTCCAGCAATAATAAGAAGAAGAAGAAGAAGAAGAAGAAGAAAAGATGAATGTGCGTCTGAGTGCCATGGCTATCCAGAACAGAAGCGTCATGCCATGTCCACAAGAGAGTGTCTTTGTCTTAAAAAAGCCTGTGAGGGAATTGTCACGGAGATGAAAGTAAGTCATGGCAGGGAAATTTTCTACTTGTGTTTTGTTTAGCAGTCATGTAGAGTTAACCACAGGAGGTAAGATTAAAGGCACCTTGTATTATTATTATTATTTTATAG
>JBCNYH010000027.1:3330550-3345202 GCA_039654325.1 Tandanus tandanus
CACACACACGCACTCACACAGAATTAAAAAAAGGAAAGGGCATCAGACGAGAGTGTAGAGTGTTGAGTAGACAAGAAGAAAAAAGGACAGTGTTCTCAAAATCAGGCAGCGAATGCTTTTTCCCAACCCTTTCATCTGCTATGATGAACAAATACGAAATGTGAAATAAGGTGAAGTGAGGTGAAAGATGAGTTGCTGGAGTTTGCTAGATCTTTGCAGGACAACAGACATATGACAAAGTAATCACCCAAAGCAAAAAAGAGATTAATAATCGAATAAGAAAGGTGTAATTGCAATGCAAGTGAGATGGAAGGAGATTTAAATATGTACAGAAATAAGAGGCAAAGTGCAAAACCCAAGGTCATCGATAAGCTGAGATGAATAATGGAAACGAAATGAAAAGACAAGGCCAACTATTAGAAGTGACAGAACGTGCCTCAGGCTGAGCGTAATATTATGCAGGTCCTGTATGAATCCTTGAGCGACTTGAGGTGTTTTCTGTTTGAATAAAACCTTGATCTGTTTTTCCCAGCACCATCTTGGTTCTTTTCCAAACAAGCTATAATGACGGAAGGTGATTCGACTCTGAATCGACCCGAATGCAGAAAGTGATTTAATATTCAGTCATGGCATGTCTTTTGGGGCGGCACACTGGCGTAGCTGCTAGCACATCTGCCTCACAGCAAGCAGGTCCTGGGTTCGAGTCCTGGGATCGGGTGTCTCTGTGTGGAGTTTGCATGTTCTCCCCATGCTTGAGTGGGTTTCCTCCGGGTACTCTGGTTTCCTAACACAGTCCAAAGATGTGCACGTCATAATTGGCTGTTCCAAATTTCCCTTAGGCATGAATCTGAGTGTAAATGGTCGTTTGTGTGTGTGTGTGTGTGTGTGTGTGTGTGTGTTGCTCTGTGATGGTCTGTCAAGCTGTTCAGGGTGAACATTTATATATACTGTATATACACACCGATTTGTGGGAGAGTCATGTTAGTGTCAGTTCAGGGGTGTGTCCACATCTGGAAATGTGAAGTTAAGTGACAGGTCTAATGTTAGAGAAAACACGATGACAAATGTTCCTTATATAGTCATTTTGTGTGTGTGTGTGTGTGTGTGTGTATGTGTGTGTGTGTGGGAGGGGGGGTGTATGGGGGGGGTGCCTGCTAGTGTTATCAGAAAATGTATCTCAGAAGAAAACACATTCAGAGATTTCATCAGCCACGGCTGTGTTTTTGACGACTGAAGCAAACAGCGCTTTTATTAAATGCCATTTCCAACTGTACACTATTCATGCCTGTTTAGATTGGAAATGAATTGGTGTCTGGGTTTTTATCTTAGGAGATGAATGCTAATTTTGGTATGATAATTTGCCTGTACGTCATAGACGAGAGTGCATACATCAGTCATCAGGTTCCTAAAAACGTTGTTCTTTTTTTTTTTTTTTTTACATACAGACCCCTTTTTTAATATTTTATAAGTACCATTAATTAATGGAGGTTAATAGCATGCTTAATAAACAAAATATAAAAACCTTATGTGCTGCTAAGAAACTGAAGAACATTTAAAGACGCCTTATGAAACCTTTTTACTTTTTTAAATGTTGTTGAATGTTTGTGAGTAATTTCACATCTCGAATGTTTCTCTCCTCCCTGAAGTGACCTTAAAATAGGTCTGGAGCAATGTCTCATATATATGTACCATAAGTACAGTACTTACACACACACACACACACACACACACACACATACACACACACACACACACACACACACACACACACACACACACACACATTTGGCTGTGCTTGAGTCCTAATGGAGGCTTTACTGAAGGTCTGTCAATGTGAGCATCAGTACATCAACTGTAACTGAGAGAGAGAGAGAGAGAGAGAGAGAGAGAGAGAGAGAGAGAGAGAGAGAGTTTTCCTGTGGGAAACGGCATGTTCATAATCAAAGTCGTAGAATAATTGTTGTCCATTACATGCCACATGTTCACAAATGGTGTTTCACAACAGCATGCCACACTGAACAAACTCTGCACTCACAGAGAATTCAGTCATCAAGGGACAGATTTAAACATGGAGAGAGATTCAGGAGGAAAAAGTCAGGAAAGGTGAAACATAGATAAAATTGATACACAGAGGAAAATCTGCCAATCTTGACAAGGACACAAGGTGCGGCGGCCATTTGGTTACTGGACAAACACAGAGAGAACAACAAACAGAGATCACGAGAAATCCTTCAGCTAGAGAACAAATAAGTCAAAAGCAGCACTCAGATAAATGAGGGAATGAAATATGTCAGTGTAAGGAAGGTCAAATCAAAAACACAGCACTAAGAAGTCACCTTTTTGCCAAAATAACTTTGGGAAAAGAATCAGGATTTGTTTGAACTGACTCAGTCTTTCTCTCACTGAATTTCACTAAAAACACAAGTGATCAGATGGCATCAAAATCAAAGTAAAAAATGTGGCGTTTCTAGCAGAGGTGTCGTCCAGGCCACCTTTGTTGAGTTCAAGACAAGTCCAGGACTAGTCAAGACTGAGTCAATCAAGAGTCCAAAGAGATTCAAATCCAAGTTCAAACCAAGTCCAGAGAGATTCAAGTCCAAATCAAGACCGAGTCCAAAGGACTTTGAGTCCAGGTAAAGAATGAGTAGACAGAAGTTTGAGTCCAAGTCAAGACCGGGTACAAAGAGGCTCAAGTCCAAGTTAAGACCGCGTCCAAAGAGGTTTAAGTTCAAGCCAAGACTGGGTCCAAAGACATTTGAGTCCAAATCAAGACCAAGTCCAATGAGATTTGAGTCCAAGCCAAAACTGTGTCTAAGGATGTCTGAGTCCAAATTAAGGGCTAGTCCAAAGAGGTTTAAGTTCAAGCCAAGACTGAGTACAAAAACATTTGAGTCCAAATCAAGACCAAGTCCAATGAGGTTTGAGTCAAAGTCAGGACCAAGTCCAAATTAATTTTGGCAAGCCAATGGTTGCTTAGCAATCATTCAATAACCATGCCTATTTGAGATGGATTTTGAATTAATTAAACCAAGACTCTATTTTGGAACAAACTCACTTATATAATGATGTTCTTTTAAAGGAGTTTGACTTGGGAAAAAGGCAGATAAACTTGGTCAAGACGAACTAGAATATTTGGTAATACCAATGGACAAGACAGTGGAAGGCATAGGCAGGAGTCACGCTTTAAAGCTTTAAATCAGATTGTTAAACAGCACTGACATTGTATACTTCTTACAAAAAAAATTCATACACATATTTGTATAGTCAGGAGAGACTAGTATTTTACTGACTGTATATCTTTATCACTGGCCAGTGGTATAAGAAGAATAAACCTTAACTTCAGGATGTGCGGTTTTAGAAAAATAATCAACACTGAATGCATTTCTCAACAGGCCTCAAATTCTGTTAAGATCACTGATCCAAAATAGTACAGGGGAAAAAAAGGTTTGTTTACATTGTTCATGAAAGTCTGTATGAGCTGTTTCAGTTTGGGTCCTTTATGTAGAAATGTTGCTGAAACACTAAATAAATGCTCTGTTTTCCCCTCAATGTCACATATGACATGATGAATTGTATGATTATCATGCCAACCATGCACTAAAAATAATATAGTATTTGTAAGCAGGAGCAAACAAATTCCGGTTTCAGGGAACGTACATGTGTTTATTTTAGAGCTCTGGAGTCCTCTCGCAGCCGTATAATATACAGGTTGCCTGTGTTTTGTCTTGTTTATTAAACACTGGAGTGTTTTAAGAGTTCCAGTGGTGAAACAAGGGTGAAGCGAGTACTTCCAATAGAACTTAAAAGAATAAGGATAGACAGAGAGAACACAGAAAGAGAGTGACCTGTCGAAAATGTCCATGGGACCTCATTACATGCTGCCACCTAATCAGCACCAATGGCACCAGACATCACAATACACTGCTTTTATGGGACAACAGCGAGTCTCTTTGGGTTATTAGATGGCTTTTTCTCGAGCGAAGCTAGCTACACACACACAAACTAACTCGCAGCGTGTCCATGTTCGCTCTCATCATATAGGCTAGGATGTGAGCCCCAGCAGTGCTGTTTAAGTGTGAGCTTGCTGACACGGCACACAACGTAAAAAAATTCATAGCCACTACCGTTATTCTGCTCACTGAAAGGGAGACAAAGGCTGGAGACAAAAACTGTTTCAAGAAAGTTTTTCTATTTTTGTGCAAAACAAGAAAATATGTATAGGGTTTCCCCTCATTTTCTTCCATCTGGCAAGACCTGTGATGATAATGAGGTGGTGTGATTGAGTCCCACATGAAGAGGCGTTATTGTTATCATGTGTCCGTGGTGTTTGGATTCCTCTGATACAAAAGCAATTTTCCATTCTTGGTTTTTCAGTAAAGAATGACTCATCAGACTTTTTATCCATTTATAGTTGTGTTTGATGCAGAGGAACATCAGAAAATCACTTCCTGTTAATGCTTAGCCTTTGTTATTTTCCAGTCTCTTAAAGGTAGACAAGGAGATAAAAGACAAAAGCTTATCATGTTACAGATAAACGTTGAAGAACAGACAGTATATTAATTTAATTCCCATGTCTAAAAAAATACCGCTTCACCTCTGTCTGCCAATCTCACCTGACTTTGCGTGAAATGTACACCCTGAACAGGTCGCCAGTCCATCGCAGGATCAGACTGCTTCCACATATGGGACATCCCACCGTGGCGCGACACTTTCAAGTGAAGGCAAAAATGAAAATAAATGCAATGTTTTGTAGCTGTTTCTGGCATAACCAGCATGTTTATATGTTTTATTTCACTGATATGGCAGGATTAGCAATTCACCCCATCTAATTTTTATTAATTGAAAAAAATAAAAATAATAAATAAATAATAATAATGGCAGGGTCATCTGTCATTTACATCACACATGTGATTATGGCATTCAGCATATGGATAATAATCAATTATATAAATAACAAGACGTGTGAGTGTTTTCAATCTAGTTTCTCCAAATACATGCATTGTATTGCAGTAATTGTGATGTAGATGACAACTGGTGACTAAATGACAGAGTGTGATGTAGACCACACATGGAACTCATCTCTAGAATTAAAAAACTCAGAGCACTTAAAATTATTATATATCGAGTTTGGTCATTACTGCAGCCCAGTAAGCGCTGTTCATTTGTAAATGGTGACTTCTTATCACAGCGGACTTCAAAAATGTGACATAGATGAGTGGCAATGCTATTTTCAGATAAAAAGTGAAATCAAGCCTTAAGATTTTTACATTTTCAGCATTCATAGATGACCTGGAATAAACCTACTCTCACTGGATGCATTTATTTTATCTACTCACCCTCTCACTCTTTTACCAAACCACTTAATCCGACTACTGGGGTCGTGAGGAGGCTGGCGCCTATCTCAGCCCATACTGTGCCAAGGTGGGGTACACCCTAAGCAGCTTGTCAGACCATTACAGATTTGTTTGATCCAGAAACATTAATATTAATACACATAGCGTAGCTAGTAGAAAGAATATGTCGCTATTTGAACCCATCTTTAGTTTTGAGTTACCGAGCAAGCCTTAGCAGATGCGCTGATACTCAAACCTGCTTTATGTCTAAAAACTCATGGAACAAACCCAAGTGTAAGCCCTAAAGGAAAAAAGAAAGTA
Source organism: Tandanus tandanus (assembly GCA_039654325.1). NCBI lineage: Eukaryota > Metazoa > Chordata > Actinopteri > Siluriformes > Plotosidae > Tandanus > Tandanus tandanus. The sequence continues at coordinate 3,336,205 of JBCNYH010000027.1, forward strand.
GAATGGAGGGAGTAGAAAGAGTGAACATATGTTAGCTTCATAAAGAAGCAGAGACAGAGTTATTAAACCTGCGGGTGATTAGCATGATTAGTTGATCCGATGGCAACTTCTTCACTCTGCTCCTCTTTCTCAGCAATGATGCTGTTCTCATTTGAGGCTATCAGATGCTAATCTGATAGAAAAATCGCAGCACGGCAGAGGATGGGCAAGGTTGTTACGATTGCACTGCTCTGAAGTCAAAGCCCATTAAAGAGATTAGCATCAGTAAAGCATGGCGTTAGCATAACTTAAACATAGCCTAGCAATTCAGACAGTTCAATTATTTCCAGCTTGCAGTGTATTCTTTGCATATCATGGGTATAGATGAGTGTGAAACAAATCACTATGATGTGCTTGATGACTATTTTACTATAGTTGAATACAAAAAGGGGAAACAGTCTGTGTTTCTAGTGCAACTGAGCGAGGACATGGACATCTGGTTTCTCCGCTTGTACTGAAACAATAGTTGCAAACTCTCTGAGATAATATTTACAACAATACTATTACAGCTAAATTTAATTCCCTGAATAATCCAACACTCAAGCCTGCGCTAACACAGGCTTCCTGTTAGTCATTGCAGTCCCAATACACTTAACAATGAAATGAAGTGTTTCCATTTTAGTGTGCACATGTCGTCTTGGACCATTCACCAGCCTTGTTTGCAAACACCTCAATTAGTGGTTCCGAAACGCAATTAGTTACTAATTTCCAGAGTCGGTGCATACTCTGCAGTGCCATATGTTGAGATCGCTCCCTGATTCCTGCTGCATAAAAAAAAAAACTAATTGCAGGATTGTGTTCAACAAAACCCCCACTAAGGACAATCAGTGCGTCAAACAAACCAACGGATGATATAGTGTATATAGGTATTACGTAATGTGTCTTGCTTTAATGCGAAAGTCTCACAGTTTTTGTTTTTTCTTTCAGTTTGAGACGGAGAGAGACACACGAATGGACAATACTTCTTCGGGATTGTCTTTAAATCTCTGCATGAATGCACATGTCTTAGCCTCTATGTGATTCTTGTATCTGTGTATGTGTTTGTGTGTGAGAGAGACATCTCCTTTTCAGCGCCGTTTCAGTCCGAAGAGGCAGTGTTCTCTCACAAATCCTCAGCGCACTCTGTGAAGATTTATGGCTAAATTATGAAGTGTAAAATGAACTCCGATAACGGGAGAGAAGCAGCACAGTCGAGAGCTGCTGCTTCAGCACTTATACTGAAAGCTCTGCGTAAACGGGAATATACACTCACAGACACTGCTACAGTAAATAAGCTCGCATGACACACACTTAATTTACACATGTGCATACACACACAACTAATAATAGACAGACACATAGACACATAACTAATAGATCAATCAAAATGGTGGATCGGGCAGTCACATGGTCTCTGGAGTAAACAGATATACTGCAGCTTAGAAAAGAAAAGAGCCCCACACATTTTAACAAGTCCAATTTAAAAGATAATCAAGATAAAGAAACGATTTGACTAAAGTTTGTAAAAGAGAGGAATAGACACATGGAATCTGCATGCTTTGTGGGAGTCGAAATTCATGACTCAGCGTATGAATCACTAATGACTTCCTCATCTAATAAAAACGAATCATTTCTCCTGAATAAATCCAAATCTCACATGCGAGTTGTTCTTTAAAACTGCTGCTAGTTTTCAGGAAATCATTCATTGCTTTTAACCACATCCTGTTTCCCTGAGTTATAAAAAGGTCTTAAAGGAAAACAAAATGCATGTGACCACCTGACCATTTGGGGCAGGTTTTTGGCTGGAAGTCCAGAAAGTTGTATGAAATATGAAGATAATGTAGCCCCAAGATCAGGGTTCCTCTGCCAGGAGGTTAAAACTTAGCTGTAGGCATTTTTTTCCCCCAACAACCTCAGTCCTTAGCGACCCACACCAGCTAAGGAGACAGAGCAAAACAAATCCCCACCCACATTTACCCACTAACATCTCTCTGAACCCTTATTTCTGCAGCATTCAGCAGCATATAAAGACTCACAGCAGCTTTTAGGGGTTTTTCTTTTAGCATACAAAAGTGACAAGGAGATACTGATGCTTTTCTCGATTTAGTCAAACTGTGTAAGTATTCATAGACTTGTTCCAAAACAACCCCCTTGTCCATCATATACAACTTAATAATTACCCCAACAATTGTTCTCAGTTCAACAAATATTTTCAGAGTAAGACACATTGTGCTCTGCCTCTATACAGCATGTCAATATGTTTTAGCTGAAAATATTAAATGGTGCCAATAATTCAGTTGCACATCAGGCTAAATGAATGTTCCAAATTGCCCCTAGGTGTGAGTGTGAGTGAATGGTTGTGTGTACGTGCTGGCTCTGCAATGGCCTGGCAAGCTGTTCAGGGTGTACCCCGCCTTCACCCAGAGTCGGCTGAGAAAGTCTCCAGCATCCCTGCGACCCTTAGAAGGGTTAAGTGGTTCGGGAAATGGATGAATGAGTGAATGTTTGCGCTGTTAAAGAAAAGTAATCCACAACAAGTAGTATGTGTAACATGAAGTTGGTTACCATTTCCTTTCAAACTGCTCATTGTTCCTATACCACAGTAATTTGCTTGCAAACAATGACACATCATGCCTTTTACCCACCTTTTAATTACATTTAATGTCCTGAAACATCCTCCAAATAAGTCAATTCCTGTTTTCACACACAACACAACAATGATTTCTGGAAGTGCTCCTGAGCCCATGCAGTGATTTCACTAACAGAATATTGCCTGTTTTTAATAGCGCCACCTGAGAACCCAAAGATCAAGGCATCCAATATTGCTTTTTGGGCTTGTCTTTGCCCACATAGATTCATCTGAATGCTTGGAATCTTTTGATGATATTATATGCTGTAGATGATAAAATATTTAAAGTCTTCCCAATTTTCTGAAAATTGTTCCACTATTTGTAGATGTAGTGTTTTGCATATTGGTGAAACTCTTCCCAGATGCTGTTTTTATACCCAGTCATGTTACTGACCTGCTGTCAATTAACCAAATGTAGTTGTAAAATGTTTCTCCGACTGTTTCTATTTGGTACCACTTACTTTTCCAACCTAATGTTGCCACCGTCAAATTAAAAATGAGCTAATATTTTGCATGAAATAGTAACATGTCTCACTCTGAACAATTAATGTGTTTTCTATGCTTTATTGTCAGTAAAAGATGGGTTTTGAAATTTGCAAATCATTGAATTTTGTTTTTATTTACATTTTCCACAGCATATTAACTTTTTTTTTTTTGGAAGTGGGGTTGTATGTTACAGAATTTTGTTGTCCTTTTCTTAAACTTCAGACAAAAAAAATAAATAAAAAAACCAGCTTGTCATGTTATTGGGAAACAAGAAAGGAAGAAAAATCCCTCCTGTGTTGAAAAACTGACTGTTACAATGCACTTAGAGTGGAGACTTAAAGGAGGACCATAAATGAGAAATATACATCACCATATAGAAAAAAAAACATATAGACCTGTAAATTGATTACAGCTGAAACTAATGGTACTAGAAATAGTACAAGAAAACATATAATTGCACTCAACTGAAAACCCAAAATAGGGATGAATGGCCAAAACAGGAATGCTTTTGACAACTGTAATAAAGAGAGAGAGAGAGAGAGAGAGAGAGAGAGAGAGAGAGAGAGAGAGAGAAATAAAGGTAGAATGGATGTGTGCTGATAAAGCGAGCATCAGTTCCCTCCTAACCTGGCTTTCGACATAAATCATATTTTTGTGTGAGTGCTTGTAAAATACTTCAATTTCTTAGTCGAGTGCATCCTGCTTCTGCCACTTATGTGAGAAAATAAATAAATAAATAAATAAATAAATAAAAATGAACAACAGCTACAACTGGAAGGCAAATGGAAAGAAACTGGGGAAGAAAAATTGATCCATAGAGCAGAAACTGTCATGTATGATTGAAGAATTTGAACAAAACTTTCCACTCTTTTAAAAAAAAATAAAAATTAAACCAGATAATTACATCTGAGCAAACAAGCCACAAAGAATATTATCCTCACATATCAATCTCACATTTAAAAAAGCTCCATAAATCTTCCATCATGTGTTCTCATATCCTTTTACACTTCATCAAAAACCCTGCACTATTTATATGACTCCGTTCTCTTGATCTCCGGCTTTAGCTCGACAGGGAATATCAGTGAAATTCATGAGCCCTGAGAGAGTGTAGAGTAATATGTGGTATTAATTCATAAGTTCAGAATTATGGCTTGTTAAAGATACTATTCATGGTCCACCCTTAAAATGAAAAATAAAACCTCCCTGCAGTCACTGCAGTTCGTCAGGTTCAGTCTATTACAGGGCAACACGCACAACCGTTCAACCATGTGTGTATCTTTGGACTGTGGGAGGAAACTGGAGCTACCCGGAGGAAACCCACGCAAGCAAGTGGAGAACATGTAAACTCCACACAGAAAAGCCCTCGGCAAGAACTCAGGACCTTTTACTTAATATTAAACAATACATTCACAGATTATAAATTTTTCTTGGTAAAATAACATGAAATTTTAAATTAGTTTACTATGAGTCTTTGATTTTGTAGCACATCTCCCTTCCGAGTCCCTGCATCAGTACTCGCTATAAAGAAGATGATGTATCAAGTCAAACACATCAGTATAAATTAATACGAATTGATATGATTTGTGTTGTAGCTAGAACTAGTGTCTGAGGTGCTGCAACATACAAGTCAACAACATCCCCTCAGCAATTAGTATTGGAAATGTAATACTGGCGAATAATGATGTCAAACAACAGATAGCGTGTTATAGATATTATATTATTTAAAAAATACTGTAAAATTCTGGTGCATCAACAATAAGAATATGCACATATCCCAAAGACCATTCCATATGGATCCTTTCTACCAAGAATACACACCCCATCAACCCCTCCACACACACACAAACACGCACACACACACACACACACACACATAGTCTATTCAAAACAAAACCAGATACATGTTAAGACCAAACTGAAACTGGCAATACATGATTAGATGCCAGTTTCACTTTGCTGTGGTGAACCAGATGGCCACTGATGACACAGAAGATGAGAACAGGTGTGGATGTTTACATTTTTATTTTATTTCTAGACAGACTATAGGATAGGAGAGGGTTTCTTCAGTGTATTAGAAAAAAATCCATAGAATCTTCAGGGGGTTCTGTCTAAGTGCTACTGTCACACTGTTGCATCTTACCATGGGGCATCTATAGACTATAGACTATAGATTTTTGAAAAACATATTAATGCTTTTCCTGAAGAATAAATGATAATTTCATTTTCATGAAAATGTATTCACATAACGCTCACCATTCACCCACGGCCTCTCGTCACAGGCTCTCAGCTTTCATTCATAGCGAAATAACGCTTAATCTGCCTGTACCTGAACTTCTGTACTGAAGTTTGATTCTGTCGTGCTCTCTGATTTTTGCTGATTGCCGGGTTCTCTCTTGTATTAATGTTTGCTGATCACCTAACCTATCTACACAAATATGGACTCAAGGGTGGGATTTGTCTGCTAAACCTTTTGGTAGGCTACTATATAAAGACTTCAAATTCAGACTAACAAGGACATTTGATTTTTGGTCAATGATGATGTAAGAAAATTAATATTTGTGATTTTACAGGGAAACAAAAATTTTATTTTTCATTTTTAAATACTTGTATAAAGACCTTGACTACTGCCTTTTATTTTTAAGTTAATAAAATTAAACTGCAGAGCATTCGAACCTATTCAAGAGAAAGATTTTTACAAAATGGGCGTTTCATATTGTAAATCCACTGTGATTGAAGTGTCAGATTTTGTAGTGGTCAGTCAGTGCATGCTTTAATATGTGCAAGATTGCATGTGTCAAACCTCAGTTTTTCAGTCAATTTAACTTTGGCAACCTCAGACTTATGTATCAACACTATGAGTTTTCCCAGTGATAAAGCACTCGCAGCATGCCAGTCATACTAGGGTTGGACAATGCCAAAAGGTTAGGGTGTTGAGATTGTTCTTCACTTGTTAAATCTTCAGAAATTACACATCAGTTTTGCTGCTGCTACCAAGGTTCAGTAGTTAAACAAAGCCACGTTGAAACGAGAGATCTATACAGATCTTGGCACCCGCCATCCAGCATCCATATAGCACTGAAGTCAAACTTTTCAGTAATGATCACTTTTTCCAGATATGAGATTTGGAAAACCTAACTGCTGAAAAGATTCTCTAGATTTCTAGCCTGGTTGGTTACGGACTATATGTTCACTGAAGTATGTTTACTTGGTGTTGCAGAAAATATTTTTTTTCTCAGCTTTGGCGTATGATGCTGAGTTTTAATTTATACTAAAACTGAGACAGGCAATTCCCTGACTTCAACAATACCAAAAGATAAAGGTGCCGGGGGTATTAGACTATACGGAGAATTTGTATGCAAAATATCATAATTTTCCATTTAATAGTGTTCTTGGAATACCTGCTACAAAACAAAAAATCAACATGGTCATCTGGCGGCCATATTGACTATGCAAATGAGATTTAGAAAGAAAAAACAATCCAGGTGCACAGCTAGACTATATGGGGAACCTCTATGCAAAATATAAGGTACGTCGGTTAAGCAGCATTCTTAGAATAGCTGCCACAAGAAAAGTCAATGTGGCGGATTGGAAGTCATATTGAACCTGCAAATAAGATAAGTGCATTACTAGACCATACGGGAGACCTGGATGAAAAATAGCATAAAGTTCCATTCAGTAGTTTACTTGATTTAGCTGCCACAAGAATTGTTCCAAACATATTAATGGTAATGAAAATGTGTTTGTGCTGACTCACCTTTTCACTTTTGAGAATATATTATCCAATGTTCAGTATCAATATCCAAAACACATGCAAGCAAAGGTTTATTAAATAAGGGATAATGTTCGGCAACCTGGTCATTACTGAGAAATAAACGCAGACCGAATGATGAGGACCAGGATGCACAGTGGAGAGGTTCTATATCATCCTGACGGGGATTATTTTGTGATAATAACCTGCTCAATCCCACCGATGACACAAGTACTTACTAAATACTGTGATTAAAAGGTGATTATATTGATTTGAACATGATTTTGTTAGGTTTGCTAATGATGCCCCCCAGGACAGATTAGTTTTATTCACATGAAAATATTATACATGTTTTTTAAATGCACAACAATATTTGGCCTATTTATTTGAGCTACAGACCTAAATTTGTATTATATGATTGAATTTTCACCAACAGAAAACATTAGATCTAATACACAGTTTATTCCCTAGGTTGTTTTTGAATTACTGTAAAATTAATGGAAACCTCTTTAATTTATGTGGAATAATGTATCAGAGCATAAATTAAGTATGAGATGTATGTGGTAATTTCTTACTGCTGTAAGTATAGGAAAGGTATACATGCTATAAATAAGCACAGCATCTACAGAGGAGCAAGGACCACGAGAAATATCCAATCACAGGCCTGGACAAGGACACCAAGGACACGTCTGCCAACCTGGGACACGAGCAGCATGGAAATAGAATGGAAAAGTAATCGCAGGGAATGTTTCATCCAACAGTAGTGCCAATAAGCTGCCTATGTATGCCTTAATCGCATAAAGTCACATGCATGGCCTTTATCATTGTGCTTTTATCTTTTTAGGTGTATTTTGATGTCTTTATTTAAAAAATAAATTGCGCAACATTTAATCTCTTAGCTTGTCATGCTGAAGATTGCAATTCTGAGAACATGATGTATTAAAATATACTGGACAGGTGAGTGAGTACACGTGTGTCCATTTTGTTCTGTTGTATTCTGTTATAGTGTTGTTGTTGTTGTTGTTGTTGTGTGTTTTATATTGATGTGCATTTTATATCATGAAGGGTTCTCCCGGAAGAATATATTAAACGCCTCTGGTGATAACTGCCTAATAAATACCTCATAAATCATATGCATTTTTTCCCCACTGTGCATAGGTTTAGTGAGTTCTTACCAGGACTGATGTGTTTTCCATTCCAGTAACGAGGACTCCATGTGTGTCACTTAGGAGACTTTAGTGGAGGAAGAGTGATGTTTATTTCCCACAGGATGTTCCCTGCCACTGGTGGAGAGAGATTAAAACATGGTAATTTAGTCGAAGGAAGTGCATCGAAAAAGTCATTTGCAAGCTTATTAGTACCACAGCTGTGATGTAAAGTCAAACGTTTAATTTATAAAACATATTGTACTTCATTTTAACAACTAATGCTGACTCAATTATGATGGCCCTCTGTGTATTATACGTTAATATCAAACTTTCAGTCAATTTGTTTTGCCTCATATTAGTTCTAGTGTCTGTATATGTGTTGGTATAAACATAATGCATTTTCGGGAGGTAATTATACCTCCCATTCATGTCATGATGTATCATACCAGCAAATTTTTTGCTCTAATCTCACAAATAACTTACACAGACCTAGTAAAGACCAAGTATACCTATATAGACTCTTTAAAGGTGTACAACATTCAGCAAGTGGTGGTGCTTTGGAAGAACAATCACATAGGTGTGATGAATAAAGCACCATCATGTCAATTTCAACGCTGAGCTGTTCACGATGCCTGACGATCGATCATCTTATGGGTTTATGGGTAGGTCTTCGATTGGGATGTCCCAGGGTGGTAGCACCTCTCTCTGTGACATCAACTCAGAGTGTGTTGGTCAATTATTAGATGATGATGTCACAGAGCGGGGTAGACACCATCACAGAGTGTCTAGGTCATGTGACACACTGGCAGGACATTGGGACACGGAGTATGGCCCCCGGTCGTACACCGCTAAGTGTTCTATCTCATATTACATGAGATGAGCTACAGTCAGTGATTGTACATATAAGTGAGTAAATGTGGCTAAAATCTTAATTATACATTTGGATGCCATTCTGTAATAATATTATAT
>JBCNYH010000027.1:3380578-3392040 GCA_039654325.1 Tandanus tandanus
TATATATATTATACAATGTCCTCTACACCCCAGAAACCTATCATTTCAGGACCAGTGAACTTGCTCTTTAAATGAAAAAAAAAAGGGAAAGAAAAGTCAACTTTAATACTTTCTGCAAATCCTTTGTGTTTTGATTGTCTTAAGCCTGTGACCCATAAACACTGACAGACACTGTGCACTTCCCTTGCTGATGATCTGCCAAGACTGTAATTTTCATTTTCTTCTTACTGTGAAGGCCTTTTTTTTTCTTTCAGACGTGTCTTCAGTACGTGAAATGGAGTGAAATTTGGTTCAGATTGGCTGATCTACCCTGATCACGGTATTTTTATTTATTTATTTATTTTGCCTTTGTAGTATAAGTCAGTCTTTTACTGCAAAATGAAGCATCATCAACTGAGACTTGAGGCTATTTTTATTTTATGCTACAATATAAATGAACTCATTTTTTTTACGACAGTATTATAATGGATATTATATAAACCAGAGTACCCAGAGGAAACAAATGTAAGCACAGGGAGAACATGCAAACTCCACACAGAAATGCCCTTGCAGAGAGCTCAGGACTCAAATCCATGACCTTCTTGCTATGAAGCAGACACGCTAACCACTATGCCTCTGTGCCGCCCAATTACAGTATTCTGCAGTTTATTACTTCCTTATACATTCGCCGAATGGCTTAATCCTACTAGGGTTGCAGGGAGGCTGGAGCCTATCTCAACCGACTCTGGGAGAAGGTGGAGTACTCTCTGTGTAAATATCAAACCTAATTTTTTTTTAAAAAAGGCATGTATGACCCCTATTTTAAAAATGGATGTAGACTATCATTACATAATTTTTTTGGATAACACTATCAAACACCAATACTAACAAAAAATGTTTTTTTTCCCAATTTTCTGTGCTCATAATGACAACAGCACAGTGAAGTTCAGTTGTTTTTATAGATGACACTAAGTCAAACGGTGTCCTGAACCACATCATTGAAGAAATGAAGGCAGATAATGTTTCGAGAAGATATTTTGGATAAGACAGATGTGCCTGTCTCCCAAATGGAAAGACTGTAAAGATTATATGAGGTGTGTTCTTTTATAAAGGAACACAGAGGTAGAGTGCGTAATAAACTAGAAACTCATTCTACATGCCATCTGTAGCACCATTAATGACACCACTGATGATAAACACCACCCATAAGCGTACTGTTCTGAGACACACACACACACACACACACACACACACACAGAGATGCATTTTAACCAACACTGAGCACAAAGCTCCAAGCTCCCTTTACGACATGCAGGAAGAAGAAAAAATCAGTGATAAAAGTTTAATCGAGCCACTGTAAAGATGCAGGACTGGAGAGTGAGACTCCAAAGACAACATAATTATTACCTGACAAAATATAGCTTACAGCTTTGGACTATAGCAAGAGGACAACCAATACTGTATATGTGCTGATACTTTAAATCAGGGTTTGGGTACAAAAGGGAGAGAGTTACAAACCTCAAGTCTGTAGCATAAAAATGTAGAAAAATAAATAAAACGCACCATGCCCTTTTCAAATTCCCAGATAAATGAACAGATTTTTATTATTATAAGATACGTTTGCTGGGTGCCACAGTGGTGTAGAGGTTAGCGAGAAGGTTCTGGGTTCAAGCCTGCCACTTGACCAGGGCTTTTCTGTGCATGTGAATGGATGGGTTTCCCCTGGGTGCTCTGGTTTCCTCCAACAGTCCTAAAACATGTAGATGTGAGTGTGAATGGTTGTGTGAGTCGGCCCTGCGATGGACTGGCGAGCTGTTCAGTGTGTACTCCACCATCGCCCAGAGGGAGCAGCGATAGACTCTAGGCTCCCCGTGACTGAAAGCAGTTTGGCAAATAAATGGAATGCAGATTAGGTTGGGTACTGACTGTCTGTCTCCTAGGGACCCGTGCAGGATTTTACCCCTCACTCACCCGAAGTCAGCTGGGATTGGTTCCAACTCATTCATTTTCTGAACCGCTTAATCCTAATTAACACGACCCACGGCCCACAACGGATAATTGGTATAATTGATGATGTATGTTTGTAAATATGTATCTGATACATACTCATACTTCTTCATCTGCTTATTATTATTATTATTATTATTATGTATTATTAACTACAACTCTGTGTGGGACTTCTATCAAAACACACAAAATCAATCTCATAACCTTACCCCTTGGTGGAGATAATAATCAGTTGACTCACCCTCATGCAACCATATGCTTCTGTGCTTTTCTGTGTCATAACCATCATTTATTCACATTAATCCATCAGTTAAGTCCACTTGACTGCCTCTGTGATAGAGCAATTGTTGTTTTTTTTTAATTGCTTCACAAGTTAGCTTTAAAGCCATCACTTCTTCTTACAAGCAACACATACATCGAAGGCATTAAAATGTAAATGTGCCATTTAGCCCCAGGCTCTCGAGCATAAACAGTATAAAAAAATGTACCCAGGTTGCAAATGACTCTCCTGAGCACGGTGCTAATTGAGGCACTGTTTAACTAAAAAGGCATAAAAAGCCATACTTTGTCTTATAGGAAATAGAGCAAAGAGCCATGAAAACAGGAAAATGTACCACAAGTTGCTGTGTTTGGACTACAATCTCAACACAGATCCAGCAATATTTCGGTAGCCCAAAAAGAGTATAATCTTAAAAAGAGTAACTTGCTGCAGCTAAACATGAACCAGCTCACCTCTGAAGCAGATCCATCCTGTGTGTGTGTTTTTTTTTTCCAAACATATAGATATACTGTATGTAAACTATTTACTTGAATGCGGTTCATTGCAATAAACACTATTAAATGGAGAAAATGGAGACTCGTGTATTTTATCTTTGAATAGAACTAACTCTCTCTTGTCTGATTTATTGATGATTTCATGATGTCACTTCTTCCAAAATGTTACACAAAGTAAAACAGTACATATCTATTAAAATAGATCTGTTAAAAGTGACACCAAGAAGCTCGAGAAAACATAACCAGTTTGATTTGTGTAATTAAGGTAAGATAAGTCTGTTGGGATTTTTACACCAAAGGGTAGTGGTTCATCAGAGCCGGCGCTTATCCCAGTTTCTGTAGTTCCTGTGCTCCTGGATGGGATGCTAGTCCATCGCAGACTCCCTTCCCAGTATTTTTAGTCGTACTCATTTATACTGCTGGGTGGACAGAGACACACTCGTGGTTAAGACATTGCCAAGTGGTCTTTGCACAGTGGGGATCTAATGGAGATGCAAACCCATAACCTCTCAATCACGAGCCCAGCACCCTAACCACTACTCCACCTGCTGCACAGAGTAATGTTTAGGGATAAACTGATGTGCAACGCTGACGCATTAAACTGCACTTTTGAATTTTGATTAAACAGTTTTGCACTGGAACCTCAAGAATAACTAACTGCGCTATAAAGCAAAGATGAGAACTTAGGTTTGCGATTTGGATTTGAGGTGCACTTAAGTCACACACACGGAGACTCAACCTGAGACTCGACTTGAACTCAGAATTTGAAACACTCAGAAACTTATTTTTTTCGTGTTATGTTTATGAAAATACTTAATGAGCTGAAAGCCACATCCCCTCCCTTATTATCACGTGTATACTTTATGCATGTGCACGACAACAGATGAATATGCAACATGCCAGCAACAACACTATGACCATGGGGAGCTCATCAGCGGCTCCTGGCATAAACACTTATGGCAAAACTGTGTTGCCAGATTGGGTGGTTTTGAATTTGAGTGCGCTGGTCTCAACTGGTTTGCACACACAGGTGGGCAAAATCTAAGTTGTTTTTTTTTTTTAACCCTCCCAATCTGGCAATTCATCAATTCATTTATTTTCTGAACCGCTTTATCCTATTTAGGGTCACGGGGAGGTTAGCGCCCATCTCAGCCGACTCTGGGCGAGGGCAGAGTGCACCCTGGACAGTTTGCCAGGCCATTGCAAGGCAGAGACACACTGAGGCAAAATTCTTTTTGAAAATCAGCAATGGTTCTTTTACATGCCTCTCACCACAGACAGTGAGAGACATGGCTGGCCTTTGATATCCCAGTTAGCTGCACTGGGGGACAGCAGTGACAACCCGGTGATAGAGGGGCTTGAACCCCTGACCTTGCACCCTACCACTGGGTCACCACTGCCCCAATCTGGCAATACTTATTTTTGAAAGGGCGAGAGAGAGAGAGAGAGAGGGGGGTAGCCGGCTAGCTAAATTAAGTTTCAGCTCAATTAATAAATAATTTAGGCTACAATAATAATCATTTCTACTAACCGCAATGAATAAATGAATGAATTCACTTAGCCACAGGTGAATCCACTGATTCCTTCTATCATGATCTTGAGGAAAACAGTATAGCTTGCATGTCCAATAGTCTTTCTTACTAGTTATACAGTAAAACTGAACTCCAGCCGGTAGACAGGCTTTCCAATTAACTTTTTCCTGTTCCAATTATTTGTGACACCATCGATGCATCTCTGTTCTCCATGAAGTGGGTAAAAATCCATAAACTCTGTGTGCGATATCCAAATAAAAGATTCTGGATCAACATAAAATATTATCAGTTTATGATTTTTTTATGATTATGAATAAAGATAATTTAGCCTGTTACTAGATTTGTGATTGAGGGTCATCAAACTGATTAGATGGACATTCGCTGAATATTTTTTTTTAAAATGAATGAGTGGGTGTTGGCTTGCATGCTCTTGCAGTACATGATTTGAAGTCATTAGACATCATAATGCAAGTGTTATTAGTCGTTTGGACGGAATGCTGCAGGTTATAGAATACTTATTACATCCAGATTTAGACTTAGGCTTCTGACCAAAGACTTGAGACTTGACTTGAACTTTAGCTCAAAGACTTGAGACTTGACTTGACTTGGACTGGCTCCTCAAAGACTTGAGATTTGACTTCAACTCTAGTATAAAGACTTGAGACTTGACTTGGACTTGACCCACAAAGACTTGATTTGAACTCTGGCTCAAAGATTTTTGGCTTGCTATGGAATGACAAACATGCCATCTCTGCTGTAAAGTAAGGAACATCTACATTAACCAAAATCTGTTCCAAAGAAATTCATATTAAAATATTTATATATCATACTTGCGTTGAAAACATTGTTTTGCTACATAACCTCATTTTAAATAATATATTGTATCATCTATATTATCTTTTACTATGTTTTAATCCTGGACCTTGGGTGATTCAGAAACCCACACAAGTGATCAGAAAGGAGCAATGTTCTAAATCATGTGAAAAGAAACCAGTAATGTGAATCTCAGTTCTCATATAACCATGATTTATCTGATATGCATTTCATTTCCTAACAGGATATTGCCTTACTTCTTATCAAGAAAAGCTCCAAAGGAAAAACAACAAAAAAGGGAGACAGTACTCAAAAAACAAGAGGACACAGAATGGGGACACTATAAAGAAAAGGGAAATCAACGACAATTTAATAGAAGAAAGAATGAAATGTGTTTTTGTATCAGGGTGTTCTGAACCTCTCAAGCTAGTCCAAAAAAAAAAAATAATACCAGGCCTGTGTGGCGATCACACCACCACACCAGTTTAGTGCTTTTTAGGGGAGTGCTATAATTTTAATTAGAGTTCATTTTCCCTGAATCTAATTAGAAGTATGAGAGTGGTGGGGACTGTTGGTTGAGGAGCATTAAACAGAAATGAAGCTGCTTGCTTTGGTGCCTGAATTTAATTTGGTCATGCAAAAAAGGTTGCAGGCACTCAGACACTCTTGAGCTAAATGTAGGAGAGCTGAAAGAAGGAGGACAGAAAAGCAGGCTGTGTGTGGCAGGTGGGTCTAATTACCCAAGCAACTTGAACAGAAATGAGCTTTTAACACAGCACATAAACAAAGAACTGTAACACTCTCAACTGAAAATCGGATTTCCTGAACACAGACTGTTGGAAAAACCATTGCCAAATTTATTCCAAACTGAGCTGCTGTTCAGATTTTTTTTTTTTTTTTTGTACTATGCATGATTGAAATTGTGCAGTCGCCAAAACAAAGATTGCATTGATGTACTAAAAATGTATCTGCAAATGTATTGAATAAATCCAAAACTTCGGAGGTTTACAGATTGGTTCCAATTTTGTTCTTTAAAAAACAAACAAAAAAAACAAACATAATGGTCTGAATATTAAAGACTAGGGTTGCATGGTGGCGTAGTGGATAGCACATCTGCCTCACAGCAAGAAGGTCCTGGATTTGAGCCCCGAGCTCAGCAAAGGTGTTTCTGCATCGAGTTTGCGTGTTCTCCCCGTGCTTGCATGGGTTTCCTCTGGGTACTCTTGTTTCTTCCTACAGACCAAACACATGCCGTTCCAACTTGCCCCTAGGTGTGGATATGAATGTGAATGGCTGGGTGTATCCCGCCTTCACCCAGAGATGGTTGACATAGGTTCCAGCCTCCCAGTAACCCTAGCAGGATTAAGTGGTTCGGCAGATGAATGAATGAATGAATGAATGAATGAATGAATTGAAGGAATAAAATGTTCAGAAAACATTGAAATTAGTGAAAAAATTCTTACAAAACATCTTCAAGCAACATCCTTGTAACACTCTGACAAGTCGAAACAGACATGTTGCATTCGTGGGTTTTTTAGTACCAACCTGATGAGATCAGAATCAGTTTGCCTTTTAAAACAACAACAACAACAACAGCAACCACACATGTAAACTATCACTTGATATCTGCTCATTTTCTCAGACTCATATTTTCTCTCGTCAACGTTCGACCACTCCTCATTGCCACAACCCATTACAGCTAGCTGTGAGTTGTTAGCAAACAGTCTTAACATCATATGTATGGAAAAGCTTGCTTCGAAACCAATTGAAAGTATTTTTAAACTGTTTAAATGTGCTCTGCCAAGCTTAGTAGCCTCACTAAAATTGGGTTTTGTCTGTGGCAACATGCTGAATGATGAGCTGGTGTGTCACTGCATTCTTCAGGTTCTATGAGGTTAGCCTGTGGCGTAAGCTTGGAGGCCATCTCAAACCACCTTTCTAGTCAATCCGAATTTATGTCGGTTTCACATGGAATTGTAGCACACTTTATCCAGGTGACTTTCTCTGCCCCAGGCAGTTGGGAGGAGTGAAACGGAACTCGATCACTAGGGCCATCACTAGGGTTCATTTTTTGATTTGGAACCAGCGCCGACTTGCAGAGAACTCAGCAAACACATTTTCCAGAGACAGATAAATGAATGATAACAGTAATTACTGCAAATACTATGTCATACCTGACTTCATGACTTTGTTAGAAGCTCTTGGTATGCACAGAAGATAATATCCAGGTGGTTCTCGCCACCCCTAGCAATTATATGCAGTTCATAGAATCTCATTTAGATTGTAAACAAACCATAAGCACATGTTTTCAAAGCACCCGATTACCGGCTAACCTTCTTGGGGCATCCAAAATCCATTACTGAACTTTCTGATAGCATTCTCTGCGAGCTGGAAATAAATAATCTTTTAATACTAAAGAATAAACCTCATCTAACATTAGCCATCCGGCAAAAGTTCTTATCTGATTTAAATGCTGGAAACATACTCAACTGTTCTGCTCTGATTAGTAATAAAGAAGCCTTTCCAGTAAGCCTTGCTTCTGTTGATTACATAATAGCCTCATTATGCGGCTTAATGAATTGAGTAAGTGGTTTGGACTTAGGGACAATGTTCCAGAGGTCGAGATAGATCTGATTTGGGCCTGCAGAGCAGAGAATGTTGCCAAACATTCATCCACATCAGAGCTTCACTACGTATACGGTTATACAGGCATACCACAACACATTCATTCATTTTCTGAACCGCTTATTCCTAATTAGGGTCGCGGGGAGGCTGGCGCCCATCTCAGCTGACTCTGGGCGAGGGCAGAGTACACCCTGGACAGCTCGCCAGGCCATCGCAGGGCAGAAACACGCTGATGGCAATGCAGTCTACTCTTGACGAAAGTCAGCAATGGTTCTTTTGCATGCCTCTCACCACAGACAGTGAGAAAAATGTCCATCCTTTGATAACCCAGTTAGCTGCACTGGGGGCACATTGGGGAGACAACCCAGTGATAGTGGGGCTTGAACCCCTGACCTTTGGATCAGTATTTCAGCACCGTACCACCGGGCCACCACATACCGCAACCCGTTAGATGCAAAATTCCACATCATTACACATTAAAACAAGAGCACTCAGAGAGCGCCAACTTCAAATAAGTTGGAAAAAAAAAAAACAGAAAGTAAACACCACCACCTTTTGGCCTCACTTCCCAAAAAAAAATCTCACAATGTTAAAGAATCCTTTAAATTCTAGAATTTGGAAAAAATACAATGGAGCCTTCCTTGTCCGTAGTCTCACCTCTGGGAGAAATTTCATGAAAATCCGCACATATATTTTTGCATAATCCTGCTAACAATCTAATACACAAACTAACATAACCTTCTTGGCGGAGGTAATCAGACAACAACGTTTTAGACCCCTGACTGAAGGAACATGATGGAAATATTTAGCAAAATGAAAAGAATAATAAAGAAGTTCACCACTGTAAAACATGATTTTATCGTTTCAAGTCAATTAAATAATATCTGATCTGTTGTGTTGGCATTTCTTTTCCCTTCCTTCACTTTCTTCCATCAGAGTCACTTTGGCTTTGTCTTGTCTCGAGTGGATGTACTCCAAATACCACCAAAAGAGCACACATCAAGATCCTTTTTTTTTTTAATGATAACTAAACATTACTGTCAGAAATGAAAGGTGAACTCTAAATCACATGCGCATAGTCCCCATAAATTTGCACCTTCTAAAATCCACGCTTGTCTGCCAAAGGCAACAAAATGCAGTAGAAGTCCTTTTTTTTCAGTGACAGCCTGACAGATAGTACTACGGGTTTAATTAACACTGGGTAGAGGCTGTAAAAGTATAAAGACATATCAAATCTTCTTGCCTCTGCTAGTTTTAAGCTGTTCATAACAAATAATGGCTCGACATCAACTCAACACATGCCTTAAAATGAAATATTTCTGTTATACTGCCAAGTACTGCACGTGAAGTACTAATTATCACTTTAGTAGGTTGGTTGTGAACATTGTAATCACTTCCCTTAATCAAGTGTTCGATCTCTGACATGCAGGTTTGAAGTTCAGATTTTATATTTCTAGCCACAGGCTAAGAGTGTAACATCACACCATAACAACACAGTACAAGAGATAAGAAACTCAGTGAAACACTAAACAGGACACATGGCATACAGCTGTTCATGTGCTCAACTAGGTGTGTAATGCTGTATCAGTATGACAGAGTAAGAGAAGTATGGCTGGCATTATTATCAACCAAAACACACACATAAAAATAACATGATTATAATATGAAGTAAAGTTTGCAAGAGAATGTTTGGAACAGTGCCAAACTTTCTAATCGTTTATTATATTGCCTATGCAGTATAGAAAAGTATGCGATTCCCGAATAATAGGTGAAGTGTGATATGGAGAATCATTCGACTGAGGCAGTGTTATTCACCGAACCTCTAGCAGAACAGTTCTCCAAATAGTCGGCTCGAAATAGAGGTCAGGGGTCGCCTTGACATCTTTAATGATCCTCCTCCTGGTAGACGGGTGACCCGGGGGTCATTTCCAGGCAGCATGAGAATTGTGTGTTAGTGGAAGGTGGATGTAGAGGGGTTTTGGTTAGGAGTTTCAGTAATGGGAGAGGAGAAGTATGCACTCTGGGAGGTCTACCATCAGGGTACGGCTCCGGATCTTGTTTCAGACACACGGATGGCACAGATTCAATTACTTCATGCTCTGCAGCACAGATGTCTCAGAAAGATTTGGTATTTAAATCATGCATCAAGTGCGTTCCAGCCCAGTGGCACCTCCTTCATATCTCAGTCATGCATGGCATTATTTAAGAAACTCTTACGATGTCTGAATTTGAATAGAGGGCAGCGTGGTGGCATAGTGTTTAGCACATCTGTCTTACAGCAAGAAGGTCTTGGGTTCGATTCCCAGGCTTGAGTGTTTGTGTGAGTTTGCATGTTCTCCACATTCCTGCATGGGTTTGCTCTGGGTAGGCTTGTTTCTTCCCACAGTCCAAATACATGCACATTCAGCTAATTGGCTGTTCCAAATTGAGCAAGGAGTGGATGTGTGTGTGAGAATCGCTGGGTGTATCTGACCTTCAACCAGGAGACACAGGCTCCATGCCTCCCTGCACACCTGTTCACATTTCTTCTTCCCTCAGGTCCAATCAGAGCAGCTGGAAAAAACATCACTATGACAACAGTACAGTCAAATGAGTAATAAATTTATCAATCAGTCAATCGCCGTCAGTGCTAGGAAGCTAATTTACACAGATAAAAAACAAAGTATTCAAAATTGTCCAACACAATTATAGATAGTTTATAAGTAAAAACTGGGAAAGCCACAAAACATGGCCGGGAAGCCACAAATCAGTGTGTTTAATTGGTAATGAGACAGTGGCCAGTTCAACACTTGGGATTTGACTTGATTGATGAATAAATAAATAACTGATTAGGAGGTTAAGGCTAATAAATCCTCCCAACCTGAAATTCAAGCTGTACTAAAAGAATTAGAGAAAAATCCACCCGAGGCTTTAAGCAGGTGCTTGCACAAATGAGCCGAGCTGAAAGTTAACTGTGGCAATAAAACTGTAATTGCACTCCACAATGGTGCAATACAAAGTTTTCGTCGTGACACAGTGCATCACCGGCCTTTCTAATGAGGTACCAATTAATAGAGTTACACAGTAAGACTTGCTTTTAAATAAAACATTACGATGTGTTTCAAAGACTTAACCTGAATTTTCAGAGAGTCCAGAAAGAAATATGCCGGGTGACTGCAGAAACTCTCCAAGTGAATAAATTACAATTCGCTTAGGTCTGTTATGTGAATAATAACGTATAAGGTTACTGGCCTTATAAATAAAGAGTTAAAGCATTAAGCACTAAATCTCTACACAATTATAGGTGTATTCATTCAAATTTGATTGGCTTATGAAAACATGATAGTCCCGTTAGCTTATCTAACGCACTGCTTCCCTTCAACTTTATATGTTTTTAAATATTTTGTCCCGACTACTTGTGAGCTGAAACAAAGGTTCTCTTCCAGCTGAATTTATTCACATTTTTAGAGCAGCAGGCAAACTTTTATTTTAAAATTACAGTCAAAGGCTAAATTAATGACAGTGTGCTTGATGAATCATACTCAACATGATTCAAAGGATGAACTAACAAGGGAAAAATTAAATAAGATTTATTTGATGTTACATCCTATATTTTTCTGACTATTATTATCATTATAATTATGTATTATTACTATTACAACCTCTCTTTCTCCCTCCCCCTCTCCTCCTCTCTCTCTCTGTGTTTTGCTGAGGTACACATGCTACGCCTTGGATGCGGGTGATCCTGATCCT
>JBCNYH010000027.1:3403496-3432759 GCA_039654325.1 Tandanus tandanus
CGTATATTAATGTGTGTGTGTTTGTTTGTTTGTGTAACACCACATTTACCTCAGATGCTAAGTCATGATGCTAATGCTGGAGTTGGTCTTTCAGTCTGGGAACACTGCCGTGTATAATAAATAAACAAACACACATTTCATAGTAAGACAGTCGACTAAAACAGGTACAGGAACAAAACAAGGTACTTAAAATATTTTGGAGGATATATTTTCTCTCTTCGGGTTTAAGAAAGAGTTCACACTAACCTGATTTGTCTCACACTTGCAGCCACGGTGTGTTAAATGAGAATTCCAGCCACATTATACACGTAAACAAATACAAATAAATTCATTTTCGACTTAAAAAAAAACCCTCTAAATTTATTTACCACAGTTAGCTGGCTGTACTTTTTCCAGAAATTTCGCCACGCAGCACGCACGCGACACGCAAACTGCAACCATGGCAACGCTCGAGCTAGTTTTAATCAGCAATTTGAGCCTTTTTGACGGGAATATAGGATGTAACGTCACACTGTTTTTCAAGTTAATGTCCATAGCTTCGTTTTTTTTTCATATTTAACATTTTGAATCTTGTAAATTGAAAATGCATCGTAAAATCGCATAAACAAACAGTATGTGTTTGGTTATAAAGGAAGCCTGCGAAGGCCAGTTCTGTAAAGCATTGGTGGTTCAGTGGTAGAATTCTCGCCTGCCACGCGGGAGGCCCGGGTTCGATTCCCGGCCAATGCAACTACTACTTTTATTTTTTTTTTGCATAAAAAACAACAAATATTCGTTAATCTCTTCCCTGCAAAAGCAACTTTTCTTGCAACAGACAAAGTTCTACATCCAGGGTTGTACATTATGTTAATTATCTGATTCACTTGCTAAAGTACAAAAAATAAATAAATACATCATCAAGAATACTACAGTGCAAAATGGGGTAGGGTACTACCACCTAAAACTACATGATGATATCTTCTGACAGTTGGGTCCATAATTATTTGGGATATGTAACAGGATTTTTATTTAATTTTTGCGTCTCTACACCGCCACAGTGGATTTGAGTCGAGATGTAATTTTAGTAGGCACTTTGACATTTTTTTTCCAAGTGCATAAAATTGCATTTGTTTCATGTTACATGTTTAGGAATATTAAAACTAGATCCACATGAGTGCAGAAATCTGATCGTTCTCTCAATCTTTGCTATACTGCCAATCATGGAGAGTCAGCAAGCACATCAATTGAACCAGGCCTTAAAAACATCATTCAATCTGCACGGACCGCCATAAAACTGAATTAGAATTTAGATTTTTAACATCCTAGCGACGGAAATGCTAGGCTATACTTTAAAGTCCCCCCCCACTTTCGGAATCTCGTGTCTGGAGAGACGGAGAGAAAAACCGATGTTGTTTAAGCGAGGATCTCGCCGATCTATTCATTCATCCATTCGTTTTCTAAGCCGCTTGATCCTAATTAGGGTCGCGGGGAGGCTGGCGCCCATCTCAGCCGACTCTGGGCGAGGGCGGGGTGCACCCTGGACAGCCCGCCAGGCCATCGCAGGGACCCGGTCGAATGTAAGGGACTTAGAGCTGCTTTTAAACGGGCGCTTGTTCCAGAACATCCTAAACACAGACTAAATTTCTTCGGCGCGGATACCTCCATAAACACGATTCGTTCACACCGGTGGACGCTCTTTGAGACGGCGCAAGTTGTTCTAGGACACTTGGTTCCAGGTGCAGCTCACTGTCCGAATACTATAGGTTCAAGTAGGAGGGTTTACACATGCGCAGTAGCGTCCATCAAGGTTATTAGGTCATATCATGGGTGGTTCTTTATCAGTGGTTTGCTTGCTTGTTGTCCCTCTAGTGTCCATGTTTACACGTCGGAAGGGGGGTGCAACTCGCTCTGGACGCAGTGTAGTTCCAGTTGCCTGTTTTAAAGCACCTTAAAACTAAAGTATTGCCTTACATGTCTACGTAATGTCTGTCTATATAGCGCTTTTCCTCCAGAACGTTTCATGCATTGGTGGTTCAGTGGTAGAATTCTCGCCTGCCACGCGGGAGGCCCGGGTTCGATTCCCGGCCAATGCAACTAAGCTTTTTTTTTTTTTTTTTCTTCTCTATTATTGTATTATGTAATATGTTCTCAGAAGTCCATAAATGGTACATTTAAGAATAAATAAATAACAAAAAATTTAATGACTATTGAAGTGCTATTGTTCCCTCTTGTATTTTTAGCTCTTTACACAAGAGGCAAATTCCCACAGGCAGGCATTGAATCATTTAATTCATTCTACGAAAATAAGTGGATTGAACACTTTGAACCTTGGGGCAGCTTAATTGAGCTTGTCAGAAAAATTACCCTTTATACTGTCTGTGGGCAGAGAAGAGTGAAATGAAAGATAATGAAAGGCTGATTTGGCAGTCAGTCTTTTTTGCTCCATGATATTATCATGATATGTATATATTCAACATTTGGCCAACCCCCAAACCCCCCCCAAAAAAATTAATTGTTAAACACATTATTAGCTGGACCCTCCTATCTCAGCCAACACCGGGTGAAGGCGCGGTACAGCCTTAAACAGCTCAATCAGACCTTCTGTTGGAGGAAACCAGAGTACACAGAGGAAACCCATGCAGATGGCCTCGCTGAGCCCAGGACTTGAACCCAGGACCTTCTACACAGTCCAGCTGAGAGAGAGATATATAAAGGGTGAAATGTAGCTCCCAGTGTTGCTAACAAACTATGAACGTCAGCACTCCTGAAACCATTTATACAATCAAATTCACGGAGTGTGTTTAAGCTCAGAGTTTTTGACTCCGAGACGCAATTAATGACAACAATCATGACAGTGGAGCGTTTTACAGAAGGACAGAGTTTATTAATCTCTTTATTAAAAATCACAGTGCAGCTGCAGTGGACCCTGACAGGAACATCTGCTCTGACGCGCCCTCTAGTGGATGTCCCTGTAATGTGCACTTAAAAAAAAGATATTCCTTCATTAAACAGTGATCATATAAATAATGCCCAGCTGCTGG
The DNA here is from genome assembly GCA_039654325.1 of Tandanus tandanus. Taxonomy (NCBI): domain Eukaryota; kingdom Metazoa; phylum Chordata; class Actinopteri; order Siluriformes; family Plotosidae; genus Tandanus; species Tandanus tandanus. Next base: position 3,406,517 of record JBCNYH010000027.1, read on the forward strand.
AGTTCCTTCAATTCTTTAAATCTCTAAAGTTTCTGATGTTTGTCAGTGTGTGTACTTTTATTCTTATACAGACTGTAGTCTGTCTTCATGCATGTTAGTTCGCCCAGTGTCGGCTGAGATAGGAGGCTCCAGCCTCCCCACGACCCTAATAGGATTAAGCTGTTCAGCAAATGAGTGAGACTGAGTGAATAACTGTCATTTGTAAACAAGTACACCCCTGCACAGCTTAGCCAGGCCGTCGCAGGGCAATACACACACAACCATTCATACTCACAATAGGGGCAATTTGGAAAAGTCAATTAGCCTACTATGCATGTCTTTGGACTGTGGGAGGAAACTGGAGTACCTGGAGGAAACCCATGCAAGCACGGGAAGGAGAACCTGCAAACTCCACACAGTAACACCAGGGACTCAGACCCAGGACCTTCTTGTGGTGAGGCAGGCGTGTTAACCACTACGCCACCATGCCGCCGTATGAGAGTTTAATTGTGCATTAATAGGGGTCTTTGCTTAAGACAGGAAATAGAATGATATCAAATCAAATCCACTACTGCCACTGGTTAAATACATCAGAGAGCAGACGGACTGCACAAGAAGTCATGGTATTAAAACCCAAACATTCCTGAAACACACGGAGACCTTGGGGTGTAGTGACGCGCAGACAACATCTGTGCAATGCCTCGGTATGCCAGATGTTGCCAGCTGCGCTCCAATATGGTAAAGATGCCCCAGGTGAAGACCAGAGCAGTGAAACACAGTTACAGAGTCATATTAAAAGTGCAAGCTGATGGAGATGGAGTCCCGTATGATACATGTCCTGTGAGTTATGCACTTGTTAAATAATTAACATTAAATAAATTGAATTGATTGACAGTCTTGTGTCATGTGACTTGACTAATGACCAACAGGAGTCATCGAGTTGTAGCCGGCCTTGATATCAGCTTCCAGGAACAATCAGAAATTGCTTTTTGTGAGTGGGAGCATTTAAAAAACGTCAACTGTAGACCAAAACCAATTGTACTAGTTTTACACATACACGTTTTTATCTCTTGCTTTGAACATATTTTGTCCCGGTTGTAAATTCCGGGGGCAAAGTGTGGACCAGAACAAACACTGTCCTGCTCTGTCAACACTGGCCCACACACGAACACAGACAGGACCCTGACCTTCCTCTGACTCGGCTCATGGACTGCAGAGTACTGCTCTATAGTTGTGGCACTCTGACCAGCAGCCACCATGAAGCTCAAGCTGCTCCTGCTGCTTCTTGTCTTCATTTGTACCTTCATCATACCTGCACAGGTGAGGCTTCAACGACCCCAGGATCTGGTTCATCACGATTACTTTACACAGGATGTTGTATTTTATGATCAGCTGATGAATTTTCATATCAAACCAGCTTGGAAAACATGATCACCATCCAAAGCATGAGAAGGATCACAACGAGAAAAAAGACAAGCATGGCAAAAAACCTGGAAAGGGACGGGGAAGAGAAGAGGGTAGGTGACATTTTAATACACACATATATGAATAAAATAAACAAAAACCTTAAACAATATGTAAAAAGTAAAAAAGAAAGAAAAATAAATGGAATAAGGTCCAGCCTCCAAGTCAGAGGTCATGGTTCTTCGCCGGAAAAGGGTGGAATGCACCCTCCGGGTCTGGAACGAGGTCCTGCCCCAAGTGGAGGAGTTTAAGTATCTCGGGTCTCGGGTGAGGGAAGGGTGGAACGGGAGATTGACAGGCGGATCGGTGCAGCCTCTGTTGTAAAGTGGAGCTTGTACCGGTCCGTCGTGGTGAAGAAGGAGCTGAGCTGAAAGGCAAAGCTCTCAATCTACCAGTCGATCTACATTCCAACCCTCACCTCTGGTCACGAGATTTGGGTAGTGACCAAAAGAACAAGATCGTGGATACAGGCGGCTGAAATGAGTTTCCTTCGCAGGGTGGCAGGGCTCTCCCTCAAAGATAGGGTGAGAAGCTCAGCCATCCAGGAGGAGCTCGGAGTAGAACCGCTGCTCCTCTGCTTTGAGAGGAACCAGTTGAGGTGGCTCGGGCATCTGATTAGAATGCCTCCCAAACGCCTACCTGGTGTGGGGTTTAGGGCATGTCCAACCGGGAAGAGACCCTGGGGTCGACCCAGAACACGCTGGAGGGACAACGTCTCTCGGCTGGTCTGGGAACGCCACGGTGTCCCCCCGGAAGAGCTGGAAGAAGTAGCTGGGGAGAGGGACGTCTGGACCTCACTGCTTAGGCTGCTGCCCCCGCGACATGACCCCGGATTAAGCGGAAGAAGATGAGGATGATGATGATGATAAAAATAAATAAAAACACAAATATAAGCAAGCAGTATTGTCCTGGGGGGACACAAACCTCCTTTATCCTTTGCTTACACTTAGCACTAACCCTTAATATTATTTATGACATAATTAACTCTATCTATGTATTTAACAGACCCCAAGATTGACCACGATGATGAAAACAGTGATGATGATGATGAGGATGAAGAAAAGGGCGAATGGCTGTTGACTCTTCAAAATGTCAGAGGTATAAGCTATAATGCCTATTTATAGGTATGCAATTGAGGTTATACAAAAATAGGTGTACAATTCCTAATTGTAGCTCAGATGGCCCTATTTGTCCCGATATATCATTGGAAAGGGACCCAAAAGGACCTCCACACTGGTGTATGCATTGTGTTTTCCACTGACTGGGGTTGAGTGGGATGGACTGTATCACTCACCTATGGGCTTGGCTATTGCAAGTTATTGCATGGCTACAAAGTGCAAATCATTGTTTGTGCATGTCGTGAAATGTTTTGGCGCCCTCTGTAATTTTGAGAGAGTAAAAATCCGAAACATTGTGGCAAACCTGACACCCATGAGGTATGAACACTGGGCTGGCGTGAGACTTGTGCGCAGTCCAAGGTACAAGGTCTAGCTAAAAACTGCGCCCTCTACACAAAGACCTTCCGAGCACCACAACCTCCAGAAATCAACTTCAACCTCGAACCAAACATAGAAATATCAACCTGTGAGGAATTACAGCATTGGCTGATATTTAACACTTCTTTGCTCGCACTTGAATATCATCCTGTCTTGTATTCAGTCCAGCTGCAGAATTGCACGACAATTCTGTACCTTTCTGTACTTCTCATGATGTACTGTGTCGTCCTCTGTCTTTTCACTCCGCGTCTAATTAGGGAAATGTGACCCAAATCCATGTCTCAACAACGGAGTCTGTGAAGACAAGAGAGGCAAATTCAAGTGCAAGTGCCCCAAACCTTTCAGAGGCAGGAAGTGCGAGAAAAGTAAGACCTCACTGGACATGACCCCAACCTGAGGGTTGAAAACTAAATAGGTAAATAAGACAATGATATATGTACTTTGATGAAGGAAATATTTTTGGTTTACAGATAAAAAGGTCTGCAATGGGAAAACATGTGGATTTGGTCAGTGTGTTCTGACGTCCAGTCCTCCTTACTTCGAGTGCAAGTGTATACCACCTTTCAAACCCCCCGACTGCACAAAAAGTAAGAGTTTTCCTACCACTGGCCAGCATTATGTCTTACAGGCTACCAACTTTATAGAGTTACCCATTCATTCGGTGCATCTGCGTTTTCTTCAGTCTGATTTCTGGAAAATTCTAGAGCTTTTGTTAGGGCGAAAGATCCGGGATAAGGCATGTTGTTATACAAAATACCCTATATGATATGTTATTAAAGCAATGTTGTTTTTCTATAACAGTACATCTATCTATCTATCTATCTATCTATCTATCTATCTATCTATCTATCTATCTATCTATCTATCTATCTACTGTACATATATCACTTTCCTTTTCTGACAACACACATTCTTTCTTGAGTCATGAATGACTACCTGTTTATTTGAAATAGGTTGCTGCCACCTAGTGGAAGGGTGATGAATTTGGTTTCATGGTAATGGCTGATGTAAAGAATGTATGATAATCATGTTCTTTAAAAGTTATCGTGGGCCACATTAAATGAGTCGGGCCTTGAGTTTGACACCTGTGGACTAAACTATGCACAGGATAGCATATGGTCAGAATTGGCTCCAGTAAGAACAGTAAAAATATGCTGCAAGAGAAGGACATACAGCAGATATAAAATAGGTATGGGGTGGCACGATGGTGCAGTGGTTAGCAGGTCCACCTCACAACAAGAAGGTTCCTGGGTCCAGGTCCCGGGCGCTTCTGTGTGGAGTTTGCATGTTCTCCTTCCCGTGCTTGCACGGGTTTCCTCCATGTACTCAGGTTTCCTCCCACAGTCCAAAGACATGCACAGTAGGCTAACTGGCTGTTCCAAATTGCCCCTAGTTCTGAGTGTGAATAGTTGTGTGTGTGTTGGCCGGTGATGGGCTGTTAAGCTGTTCAGGGTGTATGCCGTCTTCGCCCAGAGTTGTCTAAGATATATATTTACAGATAAAAATGAATGTGGTATAATAGCGTTTATCCATTTAAGGTTGAATTTAATGATGTAGAACATCCCGAAAACAAGTTAGCTTCGGTGGTCACTTATGTTATATGACGGTTATAATAAGGGTTGTACAGTATACAGTCATTAACTCACAACCCTCTTTTTTTTCTCTATGTTGGAGTTGTCATGTTACAGAGAATCCACAGATCCCTCTACTCTGAAGACTTTCCCTTCATGGAAAGATTAAAACTATCTTACAAAATACAGAATTTTAATTTTGGCGTATTTTTGATCCACAATCTGTAACTGTTTTAATTTGGATGAACTCACCAGAGTGTGCATTTCATTATGACACCAGTTGCCCCATGCGGATGGAACCCATGTCAAAACGAAGGTACCTGTCAGATAAACGGTCAAGACTTTCACTGTGTCTGCAAAACAGGTTTCTCTGGAAGATTCTGTCAGGTCGGTAAGTATGTATTGAAATAAAATTCAGATTTTCAAGTTTGATTAAACCTTCAGCGTCTGGACATGATCCTTAAAAAAAGGTTTGTGCTTCAACAACCAGTCAACATTTTTGCTGTTGTTGTTGAGGCCCAAATGACTGCTATGAGGGAAATGGTGTGTCCTACCGAGGGAAGGTGTCAAAGACGGAAAAAGGAGAGAATTGTCTTTTCTGGAATTCTCACCTCCTCCTGGGTAGAGGAACAAGCCCATTCGGTACGTCTGATGACCATGATGGTTTGGGTTCTCACAACTACTGCAGGTATTAAGTTCTACATGTCTTACATTGTTTGAAGCTTGTCAGACTGCAATGTTTGAAGCTTAAATACAGTATATGCCTTAAATCACAGAAATCCAGATGGTGATTCAAAGCCATGGTGCTTCATAACATCAGGAATTAAGATACGATGGGATTACTGTGATGTGAGGAAATGTCCCTCTGGTAACTAAGTTTCTTTATTCACACATTTCCATGCTGCTGGATTGTCAAATCATAAACACTTGTCTAGCAATAGTAAATAAAGATTACAACATGCTACGTTTCTTTAAGAACCCTTAAAGATTCCCCAACTCGTTTAGGAACTAGAAGGAAGAAGTGCGTAAAGATCTGTGGGTGGGAAGTCTCAGGGTGGTAGTGCCCCTCTGTGTGACATCATCATCACATGGTGGGTTAGGATGTCACAGAGTGTGTAGGTCATGTGACACACTGTTGGGACATCCTGGCAAAGAGACACCGGGACACAAGATCTGCAGCCCGGAAAAATGGTCTGCCCATTACATGGGACATCCCACAAAAAGGGGGTACTTTAAGAGTTTTTTGGAAAGTTCAGCATAGCCATCTAGAAAAAAAAACGTTTACTGATGATTTCCACCAGAGGAACAAACCATATAATCTGGGATCAGAACTTTGTGTCCTACTGGACAAGTCAAACAGCTTGGATGATCAGAAATGATCAGATTTTTTTGCAATTGACATTATTTTAGAAGCCACCACCATTGTCCATCCAAAACCACAGCCCACTACAGCAGATCCACCAATCATATGCTCCACCCTACGATTTCCACCAAGTCCTACACCAGAAACTGACATTTCCAGAAGTCCTACACCAGAAACAGACATTTCCAGAAGTCCTACAACAGAAACTGACATTTCCAGAAGTCCTACACCAGACACTGACATTTCCAGAAGTCCCACACCAGAAACTGACATTTCCAGAAGTCCTACACCAGAAACGGACATTTCCAGAAGTCCTACACCAGGAGCTGACATTTCCAGAAGTCCTACACCAGAAACTGACATTTCCAGAAGTCCTACACCAGAAACTGACATTTCCGGAAGTCCTACACCAGAAACTAACATTTCCGGAAGTCCTACACCAGGAACCGAAACAAGTGCAAGTCCAACAACACGTGATGACGCTACAGGAATACCTTTTCCAGATGGAACCATCACACAAGGAAGCAGCACTTCAGAAGGTCCTACACCTGAAAAGCACACCACAATAAGTGCCTTAGGAAGAAGCCCTACCCCTGAAATCCTTACCCTAGAAGTCCTAGCCAAACCCACCAGCCCGATAGTGGCAGGGCAGTTTGCAACCTGTGGGAAACCCAAGCCAAAACAGCAGATACATCGTATTTATGGGGGTATAAAGGCAGTTCCTGGTGGCCAGCCATGGCAGGCTTCTGTTCAAGTCAGACCCAAAGGAACAAGCTTCCCCTTCAGACATGCATGTGGAGGCACCCTTATCAAGCCATGCTGGGTGTTGACTGCAGGACATTGTCTGTGAGTACTGTTAACTGTGTACTGTATTAAACATTCACCAAGAGACGTTTACTGATTCAGGGAAGTTTGGTTGATAAGGATAGTTTTCGACCTACAGTATTATGATACTTCTTAAGTCTGGGAATCAGCAAACAGGAAGAGTTCCATTTGTAATGACACTAAAGCAAACAGAACTAAGTCAACAGTGTACTGTAGCTGCACACTGGCCTTCAGAGAGTGTATTTAGTTCTGTTCATGGGGGTATGGCCTCTGTGCCCTCAAGAATCCAAACATGCAGGGAAGGATGGAGGTCCAAAGGGTAATTATTTTGTACCAGGGATTGTATTAATCATTTCCTAAGTATTGATTTCTTGAGGAAATTGTCTATACAACATTGGAGAAAATTATAGGATACTGTGCAAAAGTTTAGGACACCCTTAAAGAAATGGGGTAGAGCAGAGATGCCTTCAAAATAATGAAATCAAATGTTTTACATGAAAACAGAAATACTGACATTACAAAATTTCCCTGTCACATTTAAATTTGTGCTGGAAAATAAAGGTAATGCTTCATCAACAGAGATATTCATTTCTGATGATGCACAGAAGAACGATGGGGAATTCCACCACCTTTGTTTAGTGTATCATAGAAACCTGCAGTGATGTTGAACCAGACCATTTTAAAACACTTCAAACATTTACAGAACTTGTTCTGTTAAGAGTAGCCACACTGTTTTGATTGCAGAGCATGTGTGTTTTCACAGTGATAACAAAAAAGATTTCCAGGTGGTTTTGGGGAGTATTAATCTGGCAAAGACTGAGCCGTTTCAGCAAACGCTGGAGGTTGTTAAGACTATTATCCATGAGCAATACAGAGAGGAACACGATGCAGTCTACAATGACATTGGTGATCACTGTTTACTTTACATATTGTGTTGTATATTGGTTATTGCCTTTTTGCTAAGGTCTCACATAGCTGGATGATACAAGCGAACCAAGGCTGGGATTACCATGGCCATTCCATCACCATTCTGGTGGATTTAAGGGGTGGCCCCCCACCTGCTTGAAAATCATAAGCAATGTGATGTATATGTCACAGCCGTCATGTCTACCGGCAGTAACTGTGATACATACATGACGGTCGCTGTTCCCTGTATATCTTTACCACCACAGAAGTCCGGCAGGCCATTTATGCCTTATGGATGCTTTCACGGTTGTGATGGTTGAATTGATCTGGAGGTTGACCCAAGGTAATTTTTATTTATTCATTCATTCATTCATTTGACGAATGGCTTAATCCTACTTGGGTCAAGAGGAGGCTGGAGCCTATCTAAGCTGACTCTGTGCAAAGGCAGGGTACACCCTGAACAGCTTGCCAGTCCGTCACAGGGAATCACGCACTCAACCATTTATGCTCAAACTCACCCCTAGGGGCACTGTGGAACAGTCAGTTAGTCTAACGTGCATGTGTTTGGACTGTTGGAAGAAATCAGAGTACCCGAGGGAAACCCACGCACGCACAGGGACAACGTGCAAACCTTACACAGAGAGCCCAAGACCGGAAACCCAGAATCTTTTTGCTGTGAAGCGGACGTACTAACCACTACATCACAATGCCACCCTCTGTAATTTTCAGCATGACCAAACTTTCTGTGAATGGAAGCCAGGCCTTCCCAATTCTCAAGGTAGCTCCCCGGCTTTCACATATCCTGACGGAAATTGACCACCGGAAAGCAAAAAATAGTTTACCGTAATCTACCGTGAAGTAATTCCAGCTATGTGAGACTGATGCTTTAGGGTTGTTTATATGGTATCAGTAATTATCAGTTATCTTATTCTACTGTAAACAAAACTAGATATCTGATATACGAGCATTTCTTTTCTGATTAATATCTATGATGTAATTAATATCTTAATGTACAATTGGTAGCTCTGCTTAAAGTAAGAGATAAAAATGGGAAGTGTGCAGAGGAAAGCCAGTTTGTAAAGACGGCCTGCTTGCCCGCTGAAGATTTTCCTGATGGAACCGAGTGCAGCATCTCTGGATGGGGCGCCACTCCTGAATGTAAGCGAGAGAGTCTTCATGATTCTGAGGAGTACAGAAGGAGGTTTCTAAACTTTTGAGAAGTAATACAACACTGGACTGATTAAATGGACTGCCTTTCTTAATGTCTGCTTTTTAGCACAGTACGGCTCCAGTCTTTTACTGGATGCTGATGTGTTGCTGATTTCCCAGGAAGTTTGTGCCAGTTCGAAAATATATGGAAACTCCATAGATAAGAACATGATCTGTGCTGGTTACCTGGAGGGTGGAGTGGACTCATGTCAGGTGAGAAATCGTTCCAGTCTTTTACAGCACCAACGGTTGGCTGTAAAAGCTCTCATTGCACACAACAGTCCACACACATTTTCCAAGCCGCTGAATCCTATTAGGGTCATTTGGAGGTTGAAGCCTATGTCAGCTGTCTCTGAGCGAGGGTGAGGCATACCCTGAACAGCTTACCAACCTATCACAGAACAACACACACACAAATGTTCACACTCACACCTAGGGACAATTTGTAACAACCAATTAGCCTCATGTGCATGTCTCTGGACTGTGGGAGAAAACCGGAGTACCCATAGGAAACCCATACAAGCATGGGGAGAGCATGCAAACTCCACACAAAAACAGCCAAGCCTGGGACTCCCAACAAATAAAAAAACAAAAAATTTAATTGGGGAATCAATAACCAGTAAAACAGTACTAAATACAATGAGGAACATATAAACACAGAAATTATTAAAATATCAATCATACTTTTTTTTTAATTGATGATGTTTTCACGTATTTAATTGTTACCTCCGCCCAAGAAGGTACTGTAATCATCAGCATTTGTCTTTTTGTCTGTTAACCAAAAATCCTGCCCACACCTGTGCACAAATTTTCACCAAACTTGGTGTGAACACTACTCTACCTGAGCCCCAGTGATCATCTGATTTCGGAATGTCTGGGACAAAGCTGAAGGTCGGCGCGAGCTCACAACATTTTGGAGTGCTTATAACTTTGAAATGAGTGCCAGTAGACATGCCATTACTATGGAACACTAATATGAAATTATATATCGACTTTCAAATGAGACAATTACCTTTGACCTTGAGTGACCTTCAGAGGTGAAAACCAAGATCACGGGATTTTGAGCATTTATAATCTTAAAACGAGTGCTGATAGACATGCCGTTAATATGTGACACTAATAGAAACCATGTATGGACTTTGAAATCTTTGACCTTGAGTGACTTTGACAGGTCAAACCGTAAGCATCTCGTAAAGCCATCAAAGAAGAGAATTTTCTTGCTAATTTGGACATGTCCAGGCTCCTTACTGTAAGATGAGCACATGGGACATTTAACCAGTACCCATATAGGGCCTATTTGTTTCATTATCCCTGATGCATGGCAGAGGTTTTTTCCCCCTCTTTTTTCCCTCTTTTCATATTTATTTATTTCTGGACTGCAGGTATATCTAAGCTGGTAGCACTCTTAGAAATTACAACCATAACTTATATACTGCAACTGCAATTAATGATTAATGCCATAGATAGCATGCATTAAAAGGGGAGGGAATGACGTGGATGTCCAGTATGACTCAACACATCAGTACTACAAACCGAGGAAAAAATGCATTCGATTGAAGACGGTTATCTTTGTTTTAGCTATTTGTATTATCTTAGGTTAACTTCTAAAGTTGAATCTAATCTAATCTAATCTAATCTTATTTCACACTTGATGTTTTCTTGCTCTGATAGGGTGACTCCGGAGGGCCTTTAACCTGCACAGAAAAGGAGACACACTATATCTATGGCATCGTTAGCTGGGGAGACAACTGTGGATTGAAGAACAAGCCTGGGGTGTATACTCGGGTCACAGGGTTTGTGAACTGGATTAATGCGAAAACAGCTTCAGGCTAGCGCGTAAATCCTCTTTCTCTTAAGTGTAATAATGAATATTGTAATAATTAATTTAAGGTGCAAAGCTTCATAAAAAAATATTGTGTTACTTTGAAAAATTTGTTCATTTAAATTGAGATATTGAGTATTCCTTTCAAATAAGTCTCAAATAAACACGCTCCTGAACTAAATATATGTGTACGTGACTTTTTTAAGTGCCCGTTTTGCTTGAATCAGTGATGTGGGTTCAACCTGCTGACCTAAAGAAACGTGAGTGCATTTATTGTACGCAGTTTGTTGTAAGGCAAACAAAAAAAAAAATTTTTCTGCACAGCAAGTACTGCGATAAGAAGCTTCTACGGGATGTGGCGCAGCTTCCACTCACTGAGGGTGATGGTGTCTGTGTTCTTTTTGGTAATCTGATGTCACTTCACAAGATGGCAGCAGAGTGCAGGTAGGCTTTGCATGAAGTCTGAGGTTTATGTGGCCTGGTATCAAGAATTTTCTGTCTTAAAAAATAAATATTAATAAAAGGATTTATTCCGTAATATAAATCTCATTGGTTGGACACTGGCTATTTTTTTCCTTTTATGTCTTCGCAACTATTTTGTCATTTCCAAATACAATCATATATTTAATTTTCCATTGAACCTATCAGGTATGCCTATGTTTAGCCTACCTGCACTATGCTATATAACCTGTGCAATATCTCAAATAAATAACTATGTGGTCCTCTCCTGACCTTGTAGTGTCCCTTTGTCCTTGACTTGCCCCCTGACAAATAATAAACCACGGCTGGCTGTAATCAGTACAAGCCCGATTACATTTTTGGATTTCCAGGGAGTTAAGGGGAGTCCTCTGATCCATACACTGTCCCGAAGGATAATTTCCTGTAGAAGAAGCCGCTTAATTCCTCTCAAGTCCACAGTCAGGGATCAGGTGCATGACCGTGTCTTTACCTTTCCGCCAGACTCCCAGTGAACTGACTTTATTAAGTTGGGAGTATTGCGCCAATATTTTAACATTGTTATCCAATATCATGCTCCATAATCTGCTATGAATGATTAGTGTTGAGATTAAAAATGCAATTATTGACTTGAATGAAATAAAACTCCAGCTCTGTGTTTTAGAAATTTTGAACTAAAGTACTTTAGAGTCAAAGTAGGCAGACGGTGTAGATGTGTTACATGTCAATTGCGACATGAACCATTCCCATCTACCTGAGCATCACATTAGGCATGACACCTGTCTGTGCCAGGCTAAAAGACTACCACCCCATTAAATATGTAGAGATGGTGTGTAATAGCACAGGCCAGGGCTAAATGGGGAGTGCACCTTTGGAGGCCTCCCAGAACATGGCTCTTCATGTAACTTGAGGAAAGGGAGGTGTTTTTTTCATACATCCCTATAGCAAAAAAAGCTGTCTTTTTTGCTATTATCGTTATTATTATTGTTATTATTATTATTATATCAATGTCCATGTAGTACATAAAGCTCTAATTCTAATTAAATTCAGGCAAAGAAAACATGCCTGGCCCCAGGACAGACCCTAAAATGCTTAACAACATCATTAGATCAAGCAGCCCTGTTGAATTTCTGGGTGGGGTGGGGGTGGGGGGTCTGGGGCAAATACTCAGGAATTCCACAGGTGACAACCTATCTATGGTTATCCTTCATTAGCCAATATAGCTAACTACTTTACTATCTAGCCAACTATGACCAAGTTAGCAAGTAGCCACGTTGCCAGGTTGTCATTGATCCAACAGTTTGTCAATATATAAACAGAATAACAACGTATCTGATATAATCCTGACGAATAAGAATCTTTTATTTTATTGATTTTATTTTAATTATGCCTTGTGCTGCCAATCATGGTATAAGTCCTGATAATTTGTGCACTAAAACTAGGGATGGACTGAAGGTCCACTGGGGGCGTGGCTATAACATGACTGACAGGTGGGTTGCATACACAATTTTTGGTGAGAAGAAATTCATTCTTCTCGCATGCACACGGTGCATTGTTAAATCCAAATATATTTCAGTGTTACTCATAAAAGGGGGCCAAGGTTAATACTGAGAAGTGAAGCTATGAATTTTAACAAGATATTACAAGGCAAATGAAAGAGTTTAAAGAAAGGTGCAGGCACTCAGTTAATATTATTGATATTAATATATCCTAGCGATAAAAGCTGCTGGGTCTTCAAGATGCTCTGAGAAGAGTACTAGTCTCCTAGCCTATGAAATGTATTATTCAGGCATCTTATGAATAAACTTTACTTTACAAAGCTCTAACCTTACATAGTTAACTCTTATATAATGACATTTGGCAGGACCAAACATTGTATGTTAAGCAGTTACGGCAGAGATGCATGAAACAGTAAACGACCAGCAGACGAAACAAAAGCATGGCTAGGGAACTTATTTGAGCTGACTGTGCTCTGGCTCCTGTTGCTCGCAGTGCTTGAACAAAAGGCAGCAGCCGTCTGGGCCACTAGAATGAAAAAAAAAAAGGGCAGGAGGCGACTGTATGGCCTGCTCGCATTTCAGCCATTCACTTAGGTTACCATCTTGCATACTGTACTTCCCGCTGGATGGGGAATGCTATCCGCGTATATCTCCGTGCCTAATGGCTGCCGCCTTTTCGGGAGTTTTCAAGCAGAAGGCAGAAATCGCTTAGCTAAACACTGAGCGCAATCTTGAAATAGAAAACTGGATTGGGGGGATTGCCTGGATGAGCTGAACTGTTATTTGGATGACACCCCGTGCACTAAAGCGAGGGAAAGGCTGTGTTGAGTTTCTCATTGAGAAGGCAGCAGCAGGACTCATTGCGATAAGGAAATAAGGCTAATGTTACCTGATCTGGTATAATGTGAACCAATTACCAGTCCATTGCACTTCATTACAGAACTGTAATAGGGAGCAGGGTCAGCGCTGCTACTGGAGCAGGCGAGGGAGAAATTTAGTGGTCATTGATAATATGATAAAACGTGACAGGGAGAGAAGCCAGTCAAACAAATTATTGAAATTTACAGTGAGTAAGGGGAAACAGAATCAGCCCATTTAGGCAGCAGTGGGCCAGCAATTGTCCAAAGCAGCTCAGTCAAACACAAAGAGGCGTTTATTGCTGAGGAAATCTAAAACGATCAACGAATTGCTCGAGACGCTGAACTTTAGACGCCTGGAACGAACACCGAAATAATTTGGGGAAGCCATGTTCTTTTGTACAAAACACAAATGATCTGATCGTACTCTTCGGTGCTTAACAGTGTAACAAAAATCCATACTGTGTGATGAATCAGACAAGAACAGGGAAAAGTGGAGCCTTCTCAGATATGTAAGGGTTTTAAAATGTGATGTAGTTGATTGCATGATGCCATTAGCTTCTCACAGATATTGCAGTTACAAAAACACCAACCAGCCATAACAATAAAAACATTATGAGCACTGACAGGTGAAGTGAATAACATTGCTTATCTCATTAGAGTGGTACCTGCCAAGAGGTACTATGCATTAATCAGAAAGTCAACAGTCAGTTCTTGAAGTTATTGTGCTGGAAGCAGGAAAAATAAGCAAGTGTAAGGATCTCCAAAACGGCAGGTATTATGGGGTGTTCCTGGTATGCAGTGGCAAGTACCTACCAAGGTGGTCCAAGGATGGACAACCAGTTGACTTCATAGAGTGCCATGGATGACCAAGGCTCACTGACTTACTGTAGCACAAACTGCTGAAAATATCAATGCTGGCTGTGATGGAAGAAGTCAGAACACACAGTGTATTACAGATTAACTCCACGAAGTCCACCAATTTTTTTACATTTTACGACCAATGTCTTTTAGCATCTTCACGCCATTAGCATAGATACTCATCAACAACGATGACGAGTGTCCATGATGTGTATTTGCTAATTTTATGTTTATAAGTTAAAGCCACCTCCAATGCAGCTAACTGGGTTATCAAAGGCCAGCTATGTCTCTCACTGTCTGTGTTGAGAGGCGTGTAAAAGCAGAAACCATTGCTGTCGTTCATAAAGAGTAGGCCACTGGGTTGCCGTCAGCGTGTTTCTGCCCTGCGATGGCCTGGCGAGCTGTCCAGGGTGTACTCTGCCCTCGCCCAGAGTCGGCTGAGATGGGTGCCTGCCTAACCCTAATTAGGATTAAGCGGTTAAGAAAATGAATGAAGGAATGAAAGTTAAAGCCAGCATTTAAAGGTACAGTGTGTAAGATCTAGTGGTATCTAGTGGCATCTAGTGGTGACGTTCCAGATTGCAACCAACTAAAATTTCATTCCAGACCCCTCCCATCGAAGCCTGTATGGTTCTGGGCTACTGCACAAACATGGTGGTGCAAGATGGCAGCCTTCATGAGGGGGACCCGCTCCTCATGTAGATATAAACAGTTTATCCCAAGGTTTCAAAAACCGAATGACAGATTATTATAGCTTAATGAAAACGTATTTCCTGTTGATGTACTTAATTTCTGCTAAGATCCTCCAAAATGTTACACACAGTACCTTTAATTATTTTTATAGATAAAATACATGTTGCATTATTAGTTATTATTAAAAATCTAGTATACATGTCAAGGTGTGACTTTATGCATCACATAAATGTCACCACAATGTCAAAATTCTCAAAGTTTCCTATTCTTCGTCCCTAACAAGATATAGAACCGTTCCTCCTACACACACACACACACACACACACACACACACACCCACACACAGGCCTAAAAATGTGAAACGTATAACAAAACGATTCTTCTGTTTCAAAGTCCCTGAGGAAAGAAAAACATCAAACCAATTGCTGTCAGCCCTGCATTTTTCAATTCCTCTAGGTAATCAGATTGTGTTTACCCGAATGTGGGCCGTCATAAAATGTTATTAAAAACTTAAATGGAGTTTAGGCTCAGAAAAGATGGCACACGTGAAATGACGTGCAAACAGCACAGGGAGATTCCTATCGTTATTTGGACAGGCGCTGGACTGCCTGGTAAACGGAAAATTAGCATTGAGACTGTCTTGTGATGATAAGGAGCCCTGGTGGAGGGGAATGGCGAGAGGTATGTGTGTAAGCTCTGGCAGATACAAGAGTGCTCAAGTGCTTGGTAAACTGACGAAATGGGGTACTTACGGAGGTCTAATGTCAGGTTGATACCAAAGGCTTTAGGGGTTTTATGAAATAAATATTATAATAAATAAATAATGCCTCGAATGATATTGTCACAACACGAGTAGAGGATAAAATACTTCACATTCACACCTCTTTTCTTATCAAATACCAAAATGTGTTCTGATCTGTTATCTCCTTTCCAGCTTTATGTGGTCCATTATAAACATGCCGAGTCCCACGTCCATCAAGCAGATTATTATTTTTTAAAAAAATTTGCTGTTATAATTTGAGTGCATTTTAAACACACTGTTCTGGCTAATCAGCGTGATCTAAATAGGCAATACGACAAATGCATGCTTCGTTGATCAAACCTGTTACTTATCAAAATTATCGAAAGTCATAATCTTAAACCACTATTTAAAGATGATTTTGTGTTCTTTGGCCATGTGCGTGCTACCGAAATCACATGGGCGTGATAAGAGCTGAGCGGAGAGGTGATGAACTTATTTATCTGCGTGTGGTTTGAGGTAATTGTGGCATACTGAATAGAAAGTAGGCACATTTTTCTTACCTTAAATGCCCTTTTCAGGCTAAAGTGATTCACAGAAATAAAAACAAAATGCTAGGGTAACTCGTTATGAAAGCTATATGCACACATTCATCACATAAAATAATATATCCGTATGGCATTATATTTTTACAGCAATGCTAATTATGCATTTAGGAATCATGATAATAGTAGAAGCATTGTGGACATTCCATAATAACAAACTTAGATATAAACTAAGTTTATTTTTATTATGACTAAATGAAAAATTATTATTGCTGCCAAATTATCGCAGTATAAGAGGAATAAAATGGTTTATTTAACTTCAAGGTGATAACAGTAACTTTGCTTTCCATAATGGATTATTTTCCTAAAACAACACACCCATAAAGCCTATAGGGAAGGCATGGTGGCGTAGCGGTCAGCACATCTGCCTCACAGCAGGAAAGTCCTGGGTTTGAGTTTCAGGCACGGCAAAAGTGTTTCTGTGTGGTTTTCATCTTCTCCCCATGCCTGCGTGGGTTTCCTCTGGGTGCTCTGGTTTCCTCCCACAGTCCAAACACATGCACATTAGGCTAACTGGCTGTTCCAAATTGCCCCTAGGTGTGAATGTGAGTGCGAATGGTTGTGTGTGGTGCCCTGCAATGGATTGGTGAGCTGTTCTGGGTGTACCCCACCCTCGCACAGTGTCAGCTGAGATAGGCTCCAGCCTCCCGGTGACCCTAGTAGGATTAAGCAGTTCAGGAAATAAACTAATGAATGAATAATTAGCTTTGCATGATGACATGCCTGTATGACTGATTGGTTTGCTAATGTTTTGTTAGCTAATCTAAGGGAGGATATCCAGTTAACAAAACCATTTAGCTTCCACCCAAACGGCTAAAGAGGAAATCACACACACACACACACACACACACACACACACACACACACACACAGCTAGCTAGCTGTGTTTAGATAATCTTCTAACATTAGCAGGCTCTCAAAGTTTTATAACTATTGATAAAATCCATGCCAACAATATCAACTAGCTGTGGATAATATGCTGGTATTAGCTCGCTAGCAAGCCTATTTAGCAATGTTAGGAAACATAAAACACATAAAAATTGGCTAACTAATATATAATTTCACACACACACACGGTTAGCTTTTTTGTGTGGAAATTTTTTTCCTGTTATTTACCTTAAATTTTGTAGTTAATATTAGTAAATTCCCAAACATGGATAGCTAACTTTGTGTTCATTTACAAACATGTAGCTAGCACTGTGTGCGAAATTATTACGCTGTCTTTTGTTTGAGGATGTTTTTTGGCATTAGCTAAGTAGTTTTCTTTGCTAGCTAGGAGGTTCTTTGGTGTTAGCTATGTAGACTTGTCAACTAGTTAGTTTATAAGTCTATAATCCAGACACTTGGCTTTTAGCTGAATAGCTTCCTGGTGTTTATCCTGTATGACTAGCTTGTGTGTTCTTGTGGGCTAATTTAGCACAACATACAACTTGCTTAAGCTATTGAGCTTTACAGATAATTACACTGTGAATGTGTTATATTATTATAAACCTGGGCCTTGTTTTACTTCAGAAATAAAGACAAATAGGTTTGTTATTATCATTATTGGCATAGCATAACATTAATCATATAACTGCTTCAAATCTCCATATCACACACTGTTATTTTGCGCCAGCAGTAATTTAGTAAATAGGCCGAATATTTCCCCATCACGAATTACAACGTCTCATTCTTACCCCCTGTTTACAAACGTCCTGTGGATGTCTCGAAGCTGTCTTGTTTGTGTGAATAAGATGCTTCTAATTCAGTAATTGCCGAGAACAGGATATTTTCCTGAGTCCAGGTGCCACGCAGGATCAGTTCAAGTCAATCTCGGGTCCCACTTCACCACGCAGTGTCTTCATTCCAGGGGTTTCATCATAATTCTACACACACAGCAAAACGTGCGTCTGGTTATAGTTATTTTATTTGTCTGTTTGACCGCCTGCACACTTCTTTCAACTCTCTTATCATTAGAAGCACAGAGGTTTAGGCCTAGAGAGAATTAAGCTACAGAAAGTGTATAACCCTGACTGTAAGTCTGCTATCACATCCTTTTTTTTTTAAAAAAAAGCTTAATCATGCTCACATTTACAATGATAATGAACAGTAATGTGATTATACTGATGTCCAATAAGTAATTACCTCATTGTAGAGTACAGGCAGCAGGAAGATCGAGCAGATCCCTTGAAACGCTACCAGCACCAATGGATTCATATACCAGCCCCCCCATCATGTTCTCCGGTCATGAGCGGAATCCTCGGTGCCATACGAATGCTTACGAGCCCGAACAAACAGCGTCTTTGTATCAGGTCTAACATGACACCCAATGTGGAGGAGGTAAGCTTCCTAAAGTTAAACGCATCGCTTAGCTCATTTTAAAGGGCTTTGAGAGGACGGCCTGAAATATAGGTGGCTTGCTTCCTCCTGCTTAATCCAGTATTTAATTAGAGCGGGTCAAGGGCCGGGGTCGCGTGCCTGCCTGATCGGAGGCTGCTTGCACAAAGACGGTACTGATCGCTCGGACATATTGCAGGTATTTTTACAGAGAGAGAGAAAGAGAGAGAGAGAAAGAGAGGGCACGAGTGGAGAATAGAGCAAACACTCAGATTTACTTTGCACTCAGACCTTGTGTTCTTCAAATTAACCTACTATATTAAAAAAATATTAATAATCACAGACTGAACTAGCCTATATAGTGGCTTACCCCTAATTCGGTGGTCGCATTGTTTATAATAAATAAAATCTTGATATTTAACTCTTAAATGATGCATAGCACTTTACAATTTTACCTACATTTTCCGGTCTGAGAACAAATATTCGTGGTCACCTTCTGCCGGTTTGTGTGTATTTGTTTCCCTAGAACCGGTGTAAAGGTAAACATCTGGAGGATCATTACGGGCACAAATGCTTCATTATTTTATACATCAAGTAACGTGTAAAGGATGAACTATAATTTTTTATTAACTACAAATAATCAGACAAAATGATATTAGTTTTATTGTATTAATTTTGTAACATTTTAATTTATTAAGCATAAACTGTATTTTTTTTGATTAGCTTCAATTTTTAAAATTATATATATATAGTTTTTAATTTTTAATTCATTAATTCAATCAATATTTTTTATTAAATTGCCTTACGAATTAAAAAAAAAAACACGATTAAAAAAATGTATTATTACAAATAATACATTTTTTTAATCGTGTTTTTTTTTTAATTCGTAAGGCAATTTAATAAAAAATATTCATTAATTCAATCAATATTTTTTATTAAATTGCCTTACGAATTAAAAAAAAAACACGATTAAAAAAATTTATTATTTGTAATAATGTTCATTTTTTAAAAAAAAACGTTTTCCATAGATTTTTAGAGTCAGAAGAACATTTTAACGAGAGTGTTTTTGGGGGCCTTGAGGAGATTATTGCAAATAATAATTTTTTTTTAAATGTTGATTTTTTATTTTTTTTTTTTCTTGAGGGAATAAAAAAAAATTGATTGAATTAATGAATTATAAATGTAAAAAAAAAAATTCTATATATATAAATCAACATGATGACCGGCACGGTGCCGTGGTGGTTAGCACTTACGCCTCACAACAATACGGTCCTGGGTTCGCGTCCCGTGCATGGTGAGGGCTCTTCTGTGTGGAGTCATGTGCTTGCGTAGGTTTCTTCCAGGAACTCTGGTTTCCTCCAACAGTCCAAAGACATGCACATTAGGCTAATTGGCTGTTCCTATTTGCCCCTCGTTGTGACTGTGTTTTGGCCCTGTGATGAACAGACAAGCTGTTCAGGGTGTGTCTCGCCTTCATCCAAAGTCGGATGAGACAGCCTCCAGCCTGAGCAAATGGAAATCAATCAATGCCTTTTGTCCGATCACATTCAAGAATTTGTGTCTAATGTATACACAAGGTACTTACATTGTGTTTGGTTGTGTTTACTTTCAGAAAAGACTGAACAGCAACAGGAGAACCCTGTCATCTACTTCTCCTCCTTTTCCCAACTCTCATCCACTTGTAATTCTGTACAGCAACCACTAAAGGGCAGAGCTTGACTACAGATAGCCATACCTTCCTTCTCATCAATGCAGGTCAGGTTTTAAATATAGCAGCTTATCAGGAGCACCAAAGCCAGGCCAGATTTACAGAGAAATAGTGTTCGCTTAAAAAGCCATTATAAAATCCCATTAATCTAAATATCTAGATAAATCCAGATGAGTGATAGGACAATACAGCTTAAATTATTTCCAAACAACCTTAATATTAATAAGCCACAATCCTAACTGTGATGTGTTTGGTCCTTTAATTGATAGACACCACAGCCATGTAAGAAGAAGAAGGAAAGGAAGAAGAAGAGGATGAAGAAGAAGAAGAATTCCTTGTGCAGTTTTCTTTATTATAAGTGACCGGTGACTGTGTAAGCAGCAATTTAGCAGCACACGCTTGTAAGCGCCGCACTACAGCCACAAAGAGAAAATTAAGCTTTTTGTATTGGAATTAATTGAAGCAACAGTAGACAACATTGATGAATGATGAGTTGATGAATCGCTCTTTAGAAGCCATTTATATAAAAACAAATAAGCATTAATGATCCTTTTGCTGTCCATGAACAATTTAAGATACAGAATAATAGCCAGTGATCTGAGAGAACAGCAGAAGACACGTAAAAATGCACTTTGCTTTTATTAAATTTCATAAAAAATCACTTAAAAACATTTATAACAATTAAGCAACATAACATACAACATAATGTAATATAATTATGGTATGATATACAACATAATATAATATAATATAATAGATAAGAATAATTTTTTTAATAGACTGTACTACATGGGAATATAATAACTACTAAAATAAATATTTTATGGAATATTTTTACAGATGAAATTAAGTCAGTTTAATTTATACTGTCCCGAGTTTGCCAGGTGGATAATTACTCTTATCCCAAGACAGTGAACCAATCAGATTGTGCCATTTCCTTCTAGTATATACTAACATATATTATATAAAGTCATTCACGCATGTTGTATAACTTTGCTACCTGAGCACATTCACCTTTTATTAAATCTATCCATAATATTTTTTGAAGATTATGGGAAGAAGAAAACTTTATGTCAAGGTTCACTTGGTTTTAACGGTTCTGAAATTCAGATGAGGCCACTTGACTTTATACATTACAATAAAGTGACAAATTTTTAAAGGTAAATCATTAGAAAGTTCTTAATCATGTAATTCACTTTGATTTTGTAGATGTATTAACACATTTCTTTCCTAGATCCAAACTTTAAAAAAAAAAAGAAAAGATTTTGGTAATATTAATTAATTTTTAATGGTTGAGACTTACATGGCTTAAATAGTGTCGCAATCATGCGATCATCTACACAAAGCAAAATAATAGTGAGGTGAAGGGCTGAGTACTAGAGGTCAAGATCAAGCTCTCGAGAGTATCACCCACCAACAAACACACACACACACACACACACACACACACACACACACACACACACACACACACCATCCACCTTTGTTTTGAGGATAAGAAGAAAAAAAACAAGCTTTCGGAGATTCATGAGGTTTAGAAAGCTTGCAAATGGCAACTCAGAGTAGAATCAATAGCATGATTAGAGTCATTAGCTTAGAGGTAAGAACACTACCATTGAATTTTCCATTAATGGTTCCATTATGCAGTATTTTTATTGGCATAAATATGTAAAGAGTTTTAGATGAAAGCATCTCAAAGTATAGAATTTTTTTTTTAATTTATTTTTTTAGAAATATTTAAAATATATATATATTCATGTATTTCACAGGAATCTACATAACTTTTAATGATGATTTTATTTGCATGATTAAGTTGTTTTATTTTTATGTATATCCATAAAATATACCAATAGATCTTAACTATTTTAGATTTCCTTATCACAGCTAGCATTGTGTTGCTGTAATATTTAATATTTATCCTTGAGAGTGGTGGAAAGACGAGTTCACACGCCTGACATAGGTGGTTTTTTTAATGTGTAATGTATTTTATATGCTCAGCAGTATGATACAGAGATTACTCTCAACACCTTTAAAGTACATACTTGACCAAATATTCTATGTCTAAATTAAAGTACATGGTAAATATAGATTTATGACTCTGATAGTGCTTTAAGATATGTGGGTTTTATCTTAAAAAAAAAAAAAAAGCACTAGTTGAAAGATCAGAAAATTGTAGATGGACAAACCTGGCCAGTGCTTAACTTATAGGTGATTTCACTTCAACACGGCTGTCCAGTCCATTTACTTATTTTTTTTAAGAGAAGCAGGGGAAAAAATTGAAGACAGGGACTCGTTCCACTGGCAGCTCTTAACAAGCATTGCAATACATCAGTCAAAAGCAATAATTTTACAATTAATGGAAATCCAATTTGCCTTCAGAGCATCCCGCGTTGACATTTTCCACATTGCAATGGCGCTTTGATAAAGTTTATTTTAAATGCAAAAAAAGCGTTCGGCGGTTCGAGAGCAGCCTGGGTGTCACTGTGCCAGGCACGAGGAGCACGGTACTTAATTTTTTTATCGTCGGCCGCCCCAGGGGCCACGAAAGCCTGAATGTTAACGTTGGCTCCATTTTCATTATCACCGCGTGATTATGGATTTTACTGCGTTTAGGTGATAATACAGCTAGGAGCTCACCTTAAAAAAAGAATTTCCGCTGGCAGCTTCCATTCCGCAGCCAAATGAAAATTTTCATTTGACAAACAAGCACAATTAGACCGCGCTTCTCGCGCCTGCTTTTTCTTGATTGAACTTAGGCCAATTTGCCGGCGCTAAATGAGTTTGAATAATTTACATTCCCAATGGCTCGGGGACATTAGCTTGCTGAGTGCTAAGTGGCAGCGTGCTTTTTGAAGTTGCTGATGATGAGATGTCACTCTTCTTCGCCCAGCACCCCACCACCACCACCACCATCACCATCAGCACCAGCACCACAAACACACGCACGTTTGTCCTGCTATCCTTGTGAGGACCTTCCACTGCAGTATACATGAATGCAGCTAATTAATGTTATTCCGACACCTAAATCTAATCTTTACCTCAACTTCAGTGAGGGGAAATTTAATTTTTTTCTTTTTTTTTTAAAGAATCAGCCAAGAATCCTCACCCATAAGGTCAAAACTGTCAAATCTTCCAACCTTATGGGAACATGTGGTCCTTATGAAGATAGAAAAACATGCCCACACCCACACACCACCACCTACACTTTTTTACTTCAAAGTTAAGAAGTGAAAGAAGCCTATATACCTGAAACTACAATGAGAAGTTCAAATTGATTTTCTTTTTTCCCCCCCTCCTGCCGAGGCCAATTCTGGCAGGCAAAGCGAAAATGACTTTAATATGTGTGTAATGCACTTGGCTGGCTTCAATGCACTTTGCTTTTTTTTCTTGAACGACAGCACTTTTCACATTAGACACATTTCATATTGAGTTGAATGACAGGATTTGTTTCTTTATAATAATAAAATGACTATGAGCATCATTAAGGGAAAGGCGTTTACTAATTGGGATTTAATAAATGAAACAGGGACAAGGTGCACTGTAAGGCTTCTTAACAAAGCTTGAAATTAATGAAATGAACTCACACTTTTCATCACTTCACTAATTACGATTATGCCCAGTCAGGGTTCTGTTGGTAGGGAATTTGGGGAAAGGGGTGAAATGGCTGTAAAATTGTCACATGCACCGTTGTGGATTTTAAAAAGTCATCTTCTGAGCAAATAACCTACATTTCACAGTTTTAACAAAAGGCATGGTGTCATGTTTGTTTGACGAAAGTAGAATAAATAACATAATTGGTTTTATCAAACAAAACATAGTCATTAAAATAAATGCAAATTTGGATTATGAAGACTAATTGCAATGAATTTGATTCATACAACCAATTTACCAGGACATTACCGTGGTATTTCAGTCTCTGGAAACTGTTGAACCCAACAAGCTTTCAAAAAGTCAGTGCTGCAATCCATTTCCATCCGCTCCATGTTCGTTTCAAAAACTTCCTAAATTCCTTTTGATTTGCAAGTTGAAAGGCTATTTAATCAATAAAGACTAGTCATCTGCATATTCATTGATAGTTTCACACCTTTTTGGCAAATGAATGGGTAAAAATCATGACACAGCTCCTTTATTTCCAGCGTAGGGTCCAAATGTTGGCGTGGGCGATATCTGAATAGGAAAACACTTGGCTGCATTCTGTTTTAGGAAATTAATCAACAGCTGGGTGTGAAGTTGATTATTTCATAACAGATCAGCACAGTTTGAGATTTATTCCTCTTAGGAAAAGACAGAAATAATTCAATAACTTGTTAAAATTAATTACATTTTAAGCAATCTTGCAAGAAGTCATGACATGATGCAATATACAACAATACAACACATTTAATTCATGTCGTGCCTTTCAAATAGCCCTCTAGAGAGGAATGAAAACAGAAAATACATTTAAAACGTCATCATTTTTCCACTTATACTTTCACCGAATATTGCAGAAAATCCACAAAACTATTTGGTTCCTGTTATTTGATTGTTTTTATATTATATATCCATCCTGCAGGGAAAATTATACTCTGCGTTTAACTTATCCGAAGTAAGAACACGCACTCGGAGTAGTGGGCTAGGTTAGTCGCCTTGTTCATGGGCACTTCAGCCTTGTAGGGGGAGGAAGGGGAAGGAGCTGCTCACTCCCCCCACTGCTACACATTTTTCCCCTTGGGAATCAAACCAAAGACCTTTCATCCCCAAGTCCACATCTCTAACCGTTAGGCCTGGAGTGCCCCCGAATTACTTAATTATGACTCACATTTGAAGCGATACAGAGTCATATTAAAAACACAAAGTATAAACTCCTCAGTCCTTCAGCTTTACCTCTGACTGTTTCAAAGTGCTGCCACTGGACTCCTTCCATAAACTAGAACACACTTTCTAAATATCCTAATATGAATCATCCACCATACAGGGTCGCTCTGTTAGTTACTATAGAAACAATAACAGCTTAGCCTGTGTATAAGTTACTTTAGTAATTACTACACAGGAATGGTGCAATCTGATTGGTTCAATATCTGGAGATTGTAAGTAATTATTGAATGCAGTGAAGTAGAATATAGAGAATTATTTGGTTGAGTGCTTGCTGCCGAGGCAGATAACACCCTCCAAGACCATATCATAAGAAAGCACAGTTCTATAATTGTTTTTTTTTTTTAATTCATTCTAAATATTTTCATAGTAGACACTAATTCACTAGTCTTGCTATGCTAGTCTTGTAATATTCATTCAGCTTATCCCATGGCAACAATGCAATAATTCATTTATCCCATGGCAATGATGCAATAATTCAGTTATCCCATGGCAATGATGCAATAATTCAGTTATCCCATGGCAGTGATGCAATAATTCAGTTATCCCATGGCAGTGATGCAATAATTCAGTTATCCCATGGCAATGATGCAATAATTCAGTTATCCCATGGCAGTGATGCAATAATTCAGTTATCCCATGGCAATGAGGCAATAATTCAGTTATCCCATGGCAGTGATGCAATAATTCAGTTATCCCATGGCAATGAGGCAATAATTCAGTTATCCCATGGCAATGATGCAATAATTCAGTTATCCCATGGCAATGAGGCAATAATTCAGTTATCCCATGGCAATGATGCAATACCAAGAATTGTTTGATGACTTTCCTCCATTCGGAGACAGGAAAATCTCTTGAATGATTAATAATAGATGTTATCAACCTCCAATCTTGGGATAATGCTTGAATCAAACTGGCAGATTAAAACTCTGGAAAATTCAAAAACATGCTGCTGAAAAAAAAACTAAACAAAAACAAAAAACTTTGAATAAACTTTATTTAAACTTTATTTTTATATATATA
>JBCNYH010000027.1:3432859-3448000 GCA_039654325.1 Tandanus tandanus
TATATAATATAATATTATTAAATATATTTAATATATTTAATAATATTAAATATATTAAATATATTTAATATATTTAATATTCTTAAAACTGAATTTAAAATGCCATAAAGTAGCACACATTTAAAAATTGTAAAAATAAAAAAAATTTAATTCTACCATGCAGTATATACTAAAACAACTATCTGCCTCAAACTCAGTGAATATCTGGGAATAGTCTTCAAAGGAATATCTGAAGCAATGTGAACATCCCAGGGACTATTCATGCATATTTACCTCTCCTTTAGTGAATAATTGCTGTATGGATGCAAATTTCAT
The DNA here is from genome assembly GCA_039654325.1 of Tandanus tandanus. Classification (NCBI taxonomy): domain Eukaryota; kingdom Metazoa; phylum Chordata; class Actinopteri; order Siluriformes; family Plotosidae; genus Tandanus; species Tandanus tandanus. Next base: position 3,433,175 of record JBCNYH010000027.1, read on the forward strand.
ATTAGAGCAAGTGTATTTAATATAAACCTGGGGTTTGCTTTGTAGCCTGAATGAAGGAACTCCGACTACTATGTTCGTCCTCCTTTATCTCAATCATCATGAGGTTTTTACACTCACTCCAACTCCTCAATAACAGGCCGCAAACACTCAATATAGCTTTAGGTTATCACAGTGTACAGCAAAGATGAAGTACACACATACACACACACACACACACACACATACACACACGTTCAGAGGTCCTCTCCTCTCAATGACATCCAGTTGTTGTGTGTGTTTGCCAAGTCACTTTACGCTTTCCCTTCCCGAGGATCCAGTTTCTCGCTCCACAAACGTAGCTATTGTGTGGTGCCTCCTGGCCTGAGCAGCCATTCTTACTTTAATATTTGCGAGACAGGATAACCTGCCGATACACGCGAGGTCAGTTTGCCTCTCCGCTTGCCTCATTTTCCAGATTATAACTCGTTTCCATGACGGCAGGCAAGCTGAGAGCGGCTTTACTGCTGGCCGTGACCGAGTTACAGCGCACACGCGCACTCCATCTTTTAGAACAAAGAGACTACTAGTAGTTCTTTAAGATGACAGCGAAGCAAAGGCATCCATTCATGATATCAAGAGACATGATTTAATAAATAAATTATAAAAACGGGGTTTTTTTTGGATGAATGGATGTGAAGTCACAATTGCTTGAAGTTAGGGAACAAAGAAAAGAATGCTATTGATTTGGGGTCATGTGACATCCTTAATTTTTTTTTTATTAGAACAGAAATTGTGCTTTCCATCAACTAAGCGTCAGTTATAAAGAAAACAGGTCAATACAGCTGGAATACAGCAATGCTCTCTCTCTCTCTCTCTCTCTCTCTCTCTCTCTCTCTCTCTCTCTCTCACACACACACACACACTCACAAATGGATTTGGTAGCTGACCTCAAATTTGAGTAACAGCAATTTCGGCGTAATCCATTCACAGTTGGAGAATGCGAACACCGACGCAGAGGGGAGCGAGCGAGAGCAAAAAAGAAGGAGGGTGGGATGCATGAAAGGCAGTGAGGATTTTTTACAATGTGATTAGGAAAGTAATGGGCTCAAAGTAATGCTTCGGCAGCTCATGTGAAGTGTGTGAGGAAAAGAAAAAAGAGAGGGGGGTAAAAAAAAATGGGGAATTTCCACTCTCATCCCTGAAGGTCAGTGGCTCGAGTCGGTCTGTAGATACGAAACTCATTGCGCTCTTTGAGGCCTGATTTGGTGCTCACCACCTTCTGCAACAATGAGAGCTCTGTTTTTGGCCTGCGATAAGTTACTGTGCACACACACACACACACACACACACACACACACACACACACACACATTGGCTCCATCAGGCACAGGTGGAAACGCTTCACCCTGTAATGGCTCAGTGGAATGTAGAAGAGTGACCCCTGTTGGTTTTTCCCTCTCGCTGTGCCACCGAGCAATCAGGAGAGCATTACTCCCGACTCACCCTTAATGAGAGAAGGGTTTAAGTTTACATGGTGTTATTAAAGAAACTTAACGAGGGTTCTCGGAGACCAATTGAAGCCCCCCGTTGCTAATACAGCCCTCCGTTGTCTTGGAGAAAAATGAGCTGCCTTCACACACATCAGAGCTGAGGAGAGGAAATGTTCTGGAAAAATAAACTACCACAATGATGAGAATCTCATTATAAGAATAGATCACTGGGAATATTTTTCACTGCCGAAACTGTTTATACTCCAGTGCCCATGAATTCTCAAATCCGATTGGTCAGAAGGTGTTGATTCATTTCAAATGACAGCAGCGCTGACAGTTGATATGATACTAATGTGTTCTTTCATACTGATATTATCGTTCCAGCTGAGGTCCAGTTGTTGCCGTTTCAGCCAATCAGCACTCAAGAAATCACCAGACAGCCAAAAGTGATTGTTAATGTCACTACTTTATAATTAAACATGATGAATACAATTCAATTTCATTTAAGCCAGCATGGATATTATTTAAAGGCATGCACTACACGTGATTTCTACGAATTTAAACCTCTTCTTCTGGCTTCTTAGGAACCTGACAAGCAGCAGTTGTTTTTCCCCTCAGAGCTGAAGGAACAGCCATTTATAGCTGCTATAATGTAAGTGATAACAAATAGACAATTTGTTCTGCATCCCTTTCCACAACACTTAACATAACAGTAAATGGATAAAACTAGATCAATATTTTTAAACTTGGAAAGCACACACCTCCAACAAGAACAATGGCAGATTTTCCCATGATGTGACTTGGTTGTGCTCCAAAATTTTGGAGATTATTCCTTGGCCCATGTTGTATAATTCCACCAAGTTTTGTGAAAAGTGTGTCTTGTTTGTGTTCAGTGGAAAGCTCCATATCACAATCCCCATTCGTGGGTTTACTAATCCTCTACTAACTGGGAATGCGGATTGTGATGGGGAGTCATCGTATTTCTACATTGGATGTGTTTCGGCACTCTTGAATTTTACTGCCATCTATTGGATTTTAGGATGCATGGCATTGCTGAGCACAGATTTCCGCATAGTCTGTATGTCTTATTTTGCAACGTTAGCTAAAGGAAAACTACATTCTTGGATCTGCGCCATGACTTGGACCTTCTCCAGATTGTAAGGGTTTCTTCGTTAGCCCATGTTACACCCTTCCACCAAGTTTCATGGAAATTTGGCTGGCAGGTTTTGCATGAGCCTGCTTACAGGCAGATAAACAAACAAACAAACAACACTGAAAACATAACTTCCATGGATTAAGAAATAAAAATACTGTAATAATTGGTATATTGCTGTGGGTTTAAGACTGTAACACTAACTCTGCTTCATCACATACCCTGTTGGTGATTAGTTTGCTATAACAGGTTGGTATAAGTGTTTTATTCCTGACATCATTTGAACTTCATCTTGTCTAATTTTTCAAAACTGTATTAGCTAGCATCTTCCTTGTAGCTTGAGCTGCAACAGGAGCTATTTGACAGATGAACAACTAGTTTTAGTTGAGTCGTCCCTTGGTTCAGGTCTTGTATACTTATCCTTATTTAGCACATTGATACTCCGCTTTTTTCCAGCATACTTAGCCAGAATAAATATCCTGAGTACCCCACATATGACATGTCGCACATTGTTAGCATGCTTTGTTCTTAATGTACACATTGAACAAAAGGAAAACACCAATCCAATTTTCTCTTTTGGCTTGGAGGTGCGGCTTTCAGCTAATCAGGAAGAGTGGAAAAATAAACTTCGTTTCAGGAGCTGAATGATACGTCTTTCATGTCCAAATCCTTGAGTGGCTTTGGAGTCCAATACGCAGCGCTGTGGGCCTCTTATTCTCAGGCTCAGTCAGGGTCTTAAAAAATTTAAAAAGATGAGTAAAAAAATAAGATGCCCATGGGAGGAGGTGAAAAAACAAACAAACAAGCGCTTTAAGCATCCAATCATTTACTCAGTCTCCCAGGAGAGGAAATCTTTAAGTGCTGCTGCAAGTGTTTGCTTTGTGTTCCTACTTCTGGGCATATTTCAGCATATTTTATACAGAAACTCCAAAAGCATCATTAATGCTTTTCGTTCATGAAATAAATGTAAGTGAAACTTATTAAATTATATGAAAGTCTATATGAACTGTTGACAGACAGACAGTCAGACAGACAGACAGCTAGATAGCTAGATAGATAGATAGATAGATAGATAGATAGATAGATAGATAGATAGATAGATCTACGCTATGTGGCAGAAGTGAAGGTGGCAATGATACAACACTTAATTAAGGGTGTTTTATTGCAAGACCAGGCAGAGGTATCCAACACATGGTTCAAATGCAGGAAACAGGCAGTAGGTGGAGGGATCAGGCAAACAGAATATCACAGGTAATGCAAACTCACAATCAAGATACGGGCAGGAAGAGGTCATACACATACACATTGTAGGCAATGTCAAAACCAGGGACAGGAACCCAGTAAACAAACTGAGTAATACACAGAAAGGCTATACACACTGGAAACAAGGCTTGCACCATATTCAATGCTTAGTTACATGTTCATGCTTGCATTTATAGTCCTCTTTATTACATGCTTGATGGATTGCACGTGTGGCCCAATCTCCTGCTCTGCTTGCTGAGGCTCCTGGCATGTGTTGTAGGTGCACTGTAGTTCTTCTGTCTCAAAAACCTGGAAGTCAATGAGGCTCGTCTGTGCTGAATATGGATTAAAACAGTACAGATAGATAGATCGATAGATAGATAGATAGTTGCAGTGCACTCATTTAGGATTAGATACACCATTAGTAATCTTAGCTAAACATATTTCTCTTGAGTCTGAATCCTCAGTCTTAAGTCACTGACGCTGTTTATTTCCTGTCACTTAAATCCCACGTCACCGTCGTCAAATCTCATCATTATACTCGTCACGCTTGTCAAAATGCCTGACTTTTACTTTGACTTCTGGATTTCTGCAGAAAGAATATTCCCATCCTCTTCCTTCCTGTTCGGCAATTGAAGCCGCAAAACTCTGCGAGTTAGCAAAGTTTGGAAACTCATTAAAGCCTCTGCTAAGATATCTAGATTCTACACGCGGCGTATCTTGTCAGGAAGATCTGAAGAGCTTAAATCTCTCCCAAACCACCAGGCAAACAAAAGCTAAGGAATAAATCCTACATCTGATTCTGGTATCTGCAGCGAGCAGCGTGTGTTCACTATTGTGTTTTGCTATCTGTCTGGATATAAGAACTAATACACACTTAAAGTGGCTTAATGTGTAGTCAGCGATCATGATTAGCGCTGACGCAAACCCATGCTAGCTCAGAAACATATGGAAAAGGGTTTAATATAGGATTTTTACTTTTTTTTTTTTTTTTTTGCAGGAAAATGCTTTCAAAGGATAGCATGAGTACAGCATGAGCAGCGAAAAGGGTTACGGTGCTTGTGGTGTCAATTTTATTTATTTTCTTGTTAGGCTAAATGACACACCCTTATATTTTCTGATATGGAAAAAATATATCAGTCGCAAAATTGACATGTGACAGAAAAGACAGACTTTGAACATACTCTCCTTACTCACGCACTCATTTGCCAAACCTCTTAATCCTACTATTAGGGTTGTGGGGATGCTGGAGCCTATCTCAGCCAACACTTGGCAAAGAGGTGGGGGTGGCGGGGTGGGAGGGCACAGCTTGCCAAACCATTGCAGGGTAAACATACTCTATTTTGAAGAAAAGCGATTCATTAAAAAAGCCAAAAAAAAATAATAATAAAATAAACAATGATACAAATTTAATTCTTCCTGCCAGAAGCGATGAGGGGTCCAAGCTGCAATGGGTGCAGCAACTCTGGTTTATAATGTGGTATTGAGGAAGACTCTGGATGATGTGGACACTCCGGATTTCTATGGGGGAAAGGATTGGGGGGGGTGTGCATGACTCCATTGGAGAAATATATACATGTATAAATGACAAAATGCAGTGAAGGCACAAGGTACCGTCAAACATAATCATAGCTCTCTAATGTGTAAACACACTTTATGGAAAGTAAAGTGTAAAATTACAGTGTGACTGAGAGTCCTGATATAACGGTGCTCTAAACACTAAATACACCCGCTTGTGAATATAAAATACCAATGTGTGCAGGATGAAATAGAGAATGAGGGGAAGAAGCAAGCAAGGAGAGAGAGAGAGAGAGAGAGAGAGAGAGAGAGAGAGAGAGAGAGGGAGAGGGGGGAGAAGTGTTGGAGGCAGAGCGACTCAGCAGCAAGTTTGCATTGCCCTATCTCATTAACACACCGCTGAAATAAAAGAGAGCTTCTTTGGCTCACAGCTATGGCAAAAAAAAAAAAAAAAATTATCATAGTGATGATGTTCCTCGGCCGTCAACAGAGCGGCGATAACGTTGTTTGATGATGACTTTCCTATGAATGTTAAGCAGCTGGCGCGGCGGAGGGAAGGAGCTTATCGGCGCCTAATGCCCATCTCTAATTCCTGCCCTTCTTGAACTAGCCATTTTCTAACAGCGCTAACTGTCAAATTTACATCCCATCTTAATGCTGCTAAAGAGGACGAAGGATGAAGAGTAAATGACAGGAGTGTAATGAGGAAGGCTTCTCTCTCTCTCTCTCTCTCTCTCTCTCTCTCTCTCTCTCTTTCTCTCTCTTTCTCTTTCTCCAGGCATATTTTCCTTCTTCTTCTTCTTCTTCTTCTTCTTCTTCTTTCTCTCTCCAATCCTGAACCATGATGGTGGGCTTACCTTTGCGTTTTAAGGCAGACATGTTCAATTAGCTGATGAATCTTTCATAAGTCTCATAAGGCTATTTCTCTAATGAGACTTAAAGACATGAAAAAGGCTTAAAAAAAAATTCTTTTGACGGTGTGGAAAATGAGGTTAGGGTTCAATGCATTTCCATTTTATTCACGAGAAACAGCAAACAATACTTCATGATTTCAAACAGGTCAAATCTACGGTAATTATGACATACTGTACCAAAGCGTCATACTGCCTCGATGTTGAATTCTCGATTCTGATTGGTCAGAAACTGTGGAATAAGTTTTAATAACAGCAGATCAGACAGCAATTTAACATTAACCGTGACTTGTAAAATGGACGCTCCAAATACCTGTGAATGAACGACATCATAATTATTCACCGATGGTGCGGTTGATATGAATAGTGCCCGAGATATTCTGCCGCAGGAATTATTCAGTGATATCTACCGAGCCTGGGGTGAATAAATATTATAGTATATACTACACAGGAACATGAAGAAACAAACTAAAGCAAGATTGGATAATGTCCCTTATACTGAAAAACAGATCACGCCATTCCCTTGTACTAAACATTATCCAGTCGGAGATTTTTACTTTGTAAGTCCTTGTACTAGAAGAAGTCTCCAGTGTCAGCATTTTGTACCAGTCAAACATAAAACCTTTTTTTCCACAATTCACGAAAAACAACAGCTGCTGTAACATAAGTGAGAAACTTGTTTTGTAAACCTTCCAGGCAGAACAGTGGCGTAGTGATTAGGATGTCCGCCTCACATCATGAAGGTCCTGGGTTCGAGGCCGGGGCTCGGCGAGGGTGTTTCTGTGTGGAGTTTGCATGCATGTTCTCGCCGTGGGTTTCTTCGGGGTACTCCGGTTTCCTCCCACAATCCAAAGACATGCACGTTAGGCTAACTGATTGTTTCAAATTGCCCCGAGGTGTGGTTGTGTGTGTGTTGGCCCTGTGATGATCTGGCGAAGTGGTTAGGGTGCATCCTGCCCTCGCCCAGTGTCGGCTGAGATAGGCTCTAGCCTCCCCGCATCCCAAGTAGGATTAAGCGGTTCAGCAAATGATTGAGTGAATGAGTGAGCCTTTTTCCTAATAGAGAATATTGAACTATGGAATGGTATCAGTAGCTCTGATCTCACACCATCAACCACATGTTGATCTTCCTGTAGCAACACACCTTCACGTGTGTTATTCAATACTTAAGACACAAGCTAACATTAAAATGGTGTACAAATCTAATATGTAGTAACAGGAAACTGGTCATTCTACGCCTGGTCCTGATTGTTTGATGATTCTGTTGTCTTGCAGAACTTGTTTCTGTTCCAGTTTGGTGCTTGGTCTCGATCCTCCTTCGCTTGCCACTTTGAGACAAATGCTTTTACTAAATGATTAAATGTTAATGTAAATTCCATCTGGCTTGGCGTAACGAGCAGCATTTCGGCGCTTGACATTCATCAGAAGTAAAGCGTGCAAAGCAGCAGCACGGGAGCCAATTCATTTCTGTTTCCTGACACTAATTACTGGACTTTCCAATGAATCTAATTAAAACGTTTTAATGAACGATGGTTCATTATTGTAAGCTGTTCGTTTGACTCTTTCAAAAAAAAAAAAACACCTCCATTTTGACCATCTACAGAGCAAAAAGCCTTTAAAAAAAAAAGCTTTTCATTTTCATCTTGCTGAAAAGAGCCACGAGTTTTATATCGGATTTTAATAGACGCATAGTGTTTAAACATGCAGCTAAATATTTCCACTGCAAGAATGCTATACAGATTTTCCCATCTCTATATTGGGTTGATGTGCTGAGGTTGAGCCAATAAGGCTACGGGCCATGCCCAAGGGCCCAACAGTGGCAGTTTGGCAGTGCTTGGGCTTGAACCCAGAAGCTTCCGAAAAGTACTCCAGAGTGTTAACCTTCTAAACCACGACTGCCACTATGGAGAAGATTCACAAGGGTGAAAACATGTGAAATGCTCGAAACTCTTTAAACCAAGAGCACATACTGTATTATGTATGTCAATTAGGCTTCCAGACCCCCTCCCTCCACCCCACCCCACCTTCCTTAAGCTACGAGATGCAGTAATTTCCTTCTCAAAGCCAGACCAATCTCAGAGAATAGCTCCGAGCTGTGACTGGACAGTGATTGCATTTCAGTGTGCCATGTTGTTGCTCATAAGAAGCTATTTTAAGAGTATCCCATCGAAGTCATGGACAACAAAATTACTCTGGCTGCCAATACCACCTTGCTGCACAATTTACTTGGTATTTAATTTACTGAGTGTCTTTATCCAATCTTCGAAGGGAAGGTATGTGACCCTCAGACAGTCGAACCCCGGCGCTTTGCTAATGCAAATGAGACGAGCTGAAAGTTTCCCGATGCCTTCGTGTAATTTAAGATGGCATTTAAACCCCTTACTCCTGATTTTATCTCCTAAATGAATTCATCAGGTAATAATTCTCATTATTCAAAAGCATCATTTTATGGCAGAGAAGGTAATGGAATGATTACAGGGCTGTGCACACAAATTAACAGCCAGACGCAAAGCGTTCCCTCTGTGAAAATGAGAAATTTAAGGTGAGGAAGACTTTTATAAAAGTCCTTTTAAAGTTGGTGTGGACTTCCAGACGCCATGTATTAAGCAAAGTCTTGGAGGCCAATTCAATTTGCGATCCTCTTTCATCTTTAATGATGCCTATCTCCCTGCCGTTCATATTTTTATGTAAGGCGGGGCCGTGCTATTAATATATTTTTTTTAATTCCTGACGAACTGTTGCGGGGGTGTTTGGGGGGTGGGGTGGGGTGGGGGGGTAAGGGGGTGTAAGACAGTGTGAAAGTTAAAGGAACTGAACGAATGGCTACCTGCTGTCGACTGGTTCCGAATCGGGTCTGGGAGTACAGTTGGAAGTGTTGGTGTGAGGTGTGTTTCATCTCCATTCGGCATCACGCAATTAAATATCTGCTCGTCTGATCGGAAATCAGCTAAATTTATGCCGAGCGTAATTTCACACTCGTCCACGAGCCTCCAGGAAGAAGGTCCGAGAGACGAAAGTAACGAGATCGAAATAAAGGAGCAAAAACAGATAATTGGAGATGGAGCATGTTGGAGTCCTGTACCTAAAAGAGAATAACTGTGTCAGTTTAAAGGTATTACTAATTAAAATATCCGTCTAGCCGTGCGTACAGCTACTTCCAGACTGTTGGAGAACTTCGCTGGTTTGACACAGATGAATAAAGTTGAAGATACTACGCAGACTGAAGAATGATTTGGTGTATAAATGCACATTAATAGATAAAACACCTTGTGACATGCTGTAATAGGAAAATAATCAATAATAGAATGGTGCTTTGTGGCCCAGTGTCAAGTGGATTTACTGTAAGCACCCCGATGGTGATTATTTTCCGATAACGGCACGACCCAAAGTGTTTTATTCCTCTTATACCACAATGTCATCACATCAACGATTTTTACCTAAACCAATAAGGGTTATATTTTACCCATGGTTTGTGTGTGTTTGTTAGCAGGATTACACAAAAATGTTATGAGCGGATTTTCCTAAAATTAGGCGGGGCTTTGAAAAAGGAGGACTCCATTACATTTTGGAGATGATCCGGATTAAATTCTGCATCCAGGAATTTTTTAAAGGATTCTTTAACATTGTGAGATAGAACGATTTATTGACATGTTAATGAATTAATATAGGGGGGATTGCTGGGCTTGGCGAAGGTTTGCGCTCTCCAAGTCCAATTGATTAAATAAACAACTTATCATGTTATGTCCATGTCATTGAAACAACTTAGTTTCTGTTATGACTCATGTTATGTCCCTCACCAGACTCTGTCTTTAAATATCACATGTAATAATGTCACACAGAGACTGAAGCAACATTCCCTGTGTCCCAAGGCTCTTACACCGGAGACTCCTTCCTTTATTATTTATTGTAATCTGTTGTAACCTGTACAGCTGTTAGCATAGAAACAATGATGTACTAAAACGAGTGCATTCATGAAAACCGGTGCTGTTGTAGAACGTGAGAAAGATGTTTTATCCAATCAGAATCAAGAATTTATTATTCTATCCATACCCACTGGATATGACTAATCACGCATTCTGATTGGCTTCTCTAACACTACTTTTTTCTGTAGTGATGTACGTACTAATGGTATTTGGGCTGATGTCCTTGTTGTATATCACCCCATATGCGATGAGTAGGTACGTCATTACTGAAAAAAATGGACGCCGTAACGACTTGTGTGAAGCTAATCACTCACACTGGCCATGTCTTAGGACGGTAGGAGAAGACAGGAGTAACCTGAGAAAACCCACGCAAGGACGAGGGAAACATGCAAACTCCACACAGAAACCGAGCCGAGCCTGGGACTCGACCCAAGGACCTTCCTTCTGTGAGGACGTGCTAACCACTTTACCACCCTGCCACCCGCACTGTTAAACATATACACAGTATATACTTTTCATTATATAAATATGTCAACTTCATTTAGAGTCTTTTAATTGAAGCTACATTTGCTTAAGTGCTTTAAATCCTAACTATATTACAACGTTACGTAAACCGATACTGGTCCTCACTACACTTAATACCGATTTAATTACACGTGCGACATCTTGGACTACTGGATGACAGCACGCATGAACATTTCAGGTTCAGAGATGACATTGTGCATGCTACATCAACTCCTCTGCCTTTTATAACGAATTATTTTCCTTATTGATTACCAGCTGCTGTACTTCTATTTCACAGTTGAATTACTGTTGTCTCATGGTGGCTCTTTTCTTTGGCTCGGGCTCCAGTTCATTCTTTCCAGCCATTTCTTGGTCATTTCCGAGTTTAAAACTCAGAGCCGCTTATTAAGTTTTTGGGGCCTTGGCGGATAAGAGGCGGTAAGTGCGGCGCGATAAACTAATCATCTTAAACCCCTAATTATGAGTATCTCAGTGTGACAGGCGGCAGAGTGGAGCTTCGAAATGAGAAGAAAAAAAAAAAAACCCGGCACATCCAAGGGAAGGGTAATAATTTTTTAAGTCATCTGGATCTGGCTCGGGGTGGCAGAATTCATTAGAGCAGATTAGCCAAGTGTGTACAAAGTAAATGAGATATCTAATGGCCGACTCGGAGGGCGACAGACTCCTCGTTCGGCGTCGGAATATGATGAACCAACCGTATTACAAAGCCATTGTGCTTTGACTCTGTTGGACTCTGGTGTTTTACATCTTTTAATAACCCTTGACCTTTGACCCTTTGAGCCATGCACTACAGCATCGGAGATGGACAAAAGGAGAACAACACAAACCAGATTAACCAGCCAGGGCTGATCCAGATGGTTGGATTGTTTTTAAAGCGGGGGGGGGGAAGCGGGTGATGCTAATTATGAGCATAAGGAGAAGGTTGGGGCGAGAAATAATAAGATTACAAAGAATAATTTGCAGATATAATTACACCAAAATTGGGTACACACAATCGTCAAACGCGTGTCTTGCTTGACCCGGGCGCGTGAGTGAAATAAATCCTCGTTCTATAGCCTCTGTTAATTTGTTTTTATCATCGGCAAAGTGGTGTTTGTGCAGGCAGTGCAATTTGCATGTGTAATTCCGCTGTGCAAATTGACAACAAGTCGATAATTCCAGGGAAATAGGCTCGTCGCGATGGCCCCCGCTATCTTCCCGAGCCGATTCATTTTGAGGAACTGCTGAGGCATGAAACTCATACATCAACACGCTTTTTTCCCCTGTCAACGTTCAGACTTATTGTCCGTTAAAATGTCATTACAGGCATTATTTATGAAGCTAATTCATTTATTAGACCATATTTACTCTGACAGAGTGTCACATTGTGGCCGGCGTGCAGAGTGATTTAGGGCAGGGTTTTCTTTTACATTCTACATGAACACTAAAGCCTTCATGGCTGTGAATAAAAAAAATAATTTGATGAAAAAAATAATCAAATCCCAAAAGCCTTGTTAATATACAGTAGAAGTGAGATACCCTATTGATGTTTGCAGTGGCGGGCCGTGCATTTGGTACCTGGGCCTTCAGTGGGGACTTAATGGACTTAATCCACCTCTTAATACCACCACTATCACGTCGAAATTATAGAAACCATCAGTAATATACAAAAACGCAATATAACAAGGCCTGACATTACAGAGAGAGGCATTCCACGTATTGAGGGTGAATACGATTATTACTAAAGCAAGAAACCCAGTTAACCCTTTATCTCCGAATGCATCGTCGCTGATACACCCGAGTTACATTTCTGCTACTAACTCCGAGCATTACGTAACTGTGGAAGCTGTCTGTAAATTTGGAGCTTGGCCAAATGGAACAAGCGTAAATGTAACGGCTCGGTGATAAAGGGTTCAGACAGCTCCAAACCTCTATGTGTTTTACCCATGACAAAAACATCAGAGGACGGAAGAATGCTGAAGTTATTGTGGGCCAGCTAGCTGGTCCTGTGAGGCGAATTTGAAATCTGACTGGTTAAAGAAACGGCCAGCGCTACTGATTCTGAAGGCCCTGGGCGGGTTAGACTGACATAGCAGTACATAGAAGCTGAAATCTGATTGGACAAAAAATCTAACATCCACATACACGTACTAGAAGCAGTGCAGCCAAGAGACACACTACGAAATGAGGAGAATAGACTGTTGGGAATAAATTAATACAATTTCATGGAACAAATACTAGAATTTAAGTTGTAAATGTAGGTCAGTGCTTGTGATAGTGTTTAGGCCAGCAGAGAAGGCCTTGCTGGCCCTGATGGCCCGCCACTGGATGCTTGGAGTCTGGAGTTGGCTTCTTTAGGTTATCCCTCAACTAAGCACTCTGGGTAACAGGAATAGAACTCTATGGACTCCAGTTCAACATATAAAGTCGGTATAAGTGTATAAATTATTCATTCATTCATTCATTTTCTGAACCGCTTTATCGTAATTGGGGTTGCAGGGAGGCTGGCTGGATTTGGACGTGTATCATAGTTACGTTGCTAAAGTCGCAAGATAAATAAATTGCAGATGACATTAAAATCAGCAGCCTACTGAACCTAATAACAACAATAAATGAAAAAACTACAACTGCCTCTGCTTCTGATTGGTTCACTTCTGTTTATCGTCTAACCAAACTGAGAGTAGTGTTGTGATTCGAAGCTCTTTGACGATCTTGCTCTGGAATGAGAGCGTTTGTTTGTGCATCTGCCCTGAACATGTGATCATTTGGAAGTGTGGTCAAGCTAGGCTCTATGTTAATTGTGAGATGAAGGATAATTCCATCACGCCATTCTTGTGTTATTTACCTTCCCATACTCACCTGTCAGAGCAGGCCGCTTCTTGGGGCAGGCAGATCTGGAGCCATGATACTTTATTGAGGTGAGGATTTAATACATATGTGGCATTGGACAACACTAGTGCTGCTATTGGGATAAAGTAGACCAAACTCAAGGGGGTTCAACCTTGTTACTGATTTTTGTCATGATTTGATGTGCTTTTGCAAAGAAAATGTGCTTGTCTGTTTCTTATGTGGATAAGAAATATCCTTATCAACACAATAAATGATGAGAGAGAGAGAGAGAAAGAGAGAGAGAGAGAGAGAGAGAGAGAGAGAGAGGGAGAGAGAGAGAGAGGTTAGGCACATTTGCGACACTTCATTGAGCAGCAATAAGCTTTGTAGGCTTAGCGAGCATAAACACATTAAATAGATGAGATTCATCAGCACTCTAGTGTCAAATCCACAGTGCCCATGGGCAACCAACCAACTCTAAAGCAAAATAGTGCTTCACCGCCTCTCATCTTTGGTACAGGTGACGCTTTACCGCCCAAGAACAAGACTCATCTAGAAAAATCGATACGTAAATTAAAAGTCAAATCCTTACTAATCAAATAAGGTTGCAGATGTGTGGTTTAATATGTATGAAACCATCTGCTTTAAAACTGCAATATTATGCTGGACGGTATAATCATACCATTAATTTGCTATAAATACCGCTGATGGATGACGTCGCCTTGTCTATATTGTCTATAAAGTGTCTACATTACTGCAAAACAATACACATGGGTATTTTATTCCTGTATCAGAGCATGGTAAACAAATCATTTAAGTCAATAGGTTTTGCAATTAGGCACAAAGCACACAACCCATTTAGCAAGAGGGGAAAAAAACAACACTGATGTCATTTGATATAAATAAGCAATTTAAGCAGCTGTTTTCTGCTTGCAGCGCCACAGGCCATACAAGATTAACATGCTAATCATGGGAATGATAATGAGCGATGCTCAGCTGGGGGAATAAATTCAACCAGTCAACACACGTAGGGACGGATGGGTTTTAGCTCAGCATCTGTTTTCATTATGAAGGTAAAGCTTACACATACTTTCACAGGACACGAGGAAGCTTTGAGGAAGTTTGAAGTTATATAAATATATTTCACTGTAACACAACAACAACAATAATATTAATAAGCGGTTTGGTGAATGAATCAATGGCTGAATAATTTAAGATTGAATGTTTGTGCTATTATTTGGCAGATAAATAATCAAAAAAATTATTTTATATATATA
>JBCNYH010000027.1:3450169-3470966 GCA_039654325.1 Tandanus tandanus
CTGGAGAGGTTGAAACATTTCTAAAAGGTCCCCACGGTTTTAACCGAAACACAGTTTTCGTTGGTGGAAAAAAAAAAAAAAAAGAATGTAAGGCCTATTTAAAAAAAAAAAAAAAAAAAAAAAAAGCCTGAGGCGCTTTTTTAAGTTCGTCTTTGATATTTTTTCTCCTCTTCCGCTCTTTCTGCTCTTCTATTTCTATTTGAAAATAACTTCATTTTCCCCTCACCCCCTCCATCCTTTTCTCATCTCCAGTCAGGCCTGGAAAAGAGCATGGAGCGAGCCATTGCCGAAGGGGATTATGGGAAGGCGGAGGAGCTGAGCGACCGCCTGGCGACTCGTGAGGTACGTCACGCCGATAAGACATCGCTCTGAGCATGACGAATCGGGCTAATGGGTCGGCGGCCATTTTGCCCGCAAAAGACACCAAAGAAACACATACGCACACACACACACAGTATATACTCTGTTTTGTGCGTGAACTGGACGTCCTGCAGCCCTTTTCTTTTGGAGTTAATAGAAAACCCTCCCTCGCCTTTTTTTTTTTTTTTTTTTTTTTTTTGAAGTCTGCAGCACTTTCGGCTTGTCTTTTTAACAGCAGTAACAATGCTCTGTTTAAATTTAAAAAAATATATATTTCAGGCGCGAGTTTGGACCTTTGAAGTGCGCTCAGAACTTAACACACCGCCTGCAGTTTTGAAAACGGAACCTCTTAGGGAAGGTGAGCGGGATCAAGCGGTTCGGAGCTAATTTGGCAGAAAATGTAACACTCGTGTACGTGTAATTGCAGTTAAAAAGATGTTCTTCGCTCCTGGACTCTGCACTCGGAGCAGGAAGTAGTTTTATATCTCAGAACTTTGGACTTGAAAGCGTCTCAGAACGCAGCGTGTTGTTTTATAGTTTGGGGGATGCAGATGTTGCAGCCAAGCTAAGGTTGTACTGTTTGAGATGCACCGATATCAAAGATAATACTGACCTTAAAGTACGAGTCTTACATGGGACATGAGCATGCTTAAATATGTTGAGTCTTACTTGCTAGGCAGGTTTTAATCATTAGAGCAAGAAAGTATGTAGATAACAAAGAAATAAATCCAGTTTTTTGAGCGAGCAGCATTAACTCTCCAAAACGCAACAAGTCATGGCGTGGTCACGTGATCTGTTACGTCAGAAGCAGGTCACATAGGTTTGTTTATGAAATATTAACTAACCTTAAGATTTCTTATTAATGTAAATGATGCTTCTGGATCATGTGAGTCGTTACGTCAAACGGGGCGGAATCGACTCTGAAGCCTTTAGAGATATATATATATATATACTGTATGTATATCTGACTCAGTGCATCGAGTCTTCCCAGCCTGCCCGAACCCTGTGGTTGTTATTCAGGGAACAAGTGTCTGACAGGGATCCAGTCCTCCCACAAGAACTTTATGCAGGCTTTCTCCATCCATGGTGGACTTGCTACAAAATGCCACTGAGCATATGTCTCCAGTTTTCCGTTTTTTTTGGCGAGCTGGACATGTTTACACTTCCGCGCTTGGTCGAGTCCAGTGTGTGACGTTTCACGTACCATGTGACCTGACTTGACCTAGTCTGTTTGGCAGCTGTGGGCATTAAGGAGTCGGGAAACACAAAACTGAACTCAAATATCACAGTACACACGGCTGTGATAAATGTTGGGACTGAAAGATTTGATTTATTAAGTCGCCATGAACTATTAGCAACAAAGACATGACTAACTATTTTATGTAAGACTCGGACTTTAAGTTGAATTGGTGTCAGTTTTTTTTTTATCTATCCTGATGTCATGGAGCTTTTCCTATCTAAGCCAAATTTGCACCAGTTTCTGGCTGCAACAATCTCTGCTCCCATAAACAAATAATTTATCCAGCTTAATTGGGTGGAGCAGTGCTAAATTCATTAACCTTGAATCAGAAATTCACCCATAATCAATTACAGCCTGTGTTTCCTCTAGTAAAAGTGTGAAAATTCCACTATTTGGTTTTCGCAAGTAAATTTCCAATTGCGTTTTATTTTTGTTCAAAGCAACGTGATAAACAGGCGTGTAACCTTGAGAACAAGCATTAAATAGCGCCAGAATGCAGACAACAAGCAATTTTCCTCTCAGGTGCTGTTTATGAGAATAATCCCCCTACTGTTATTGCTAAAGCTTATCTCCAAAGTGACACCCAGGATCTTATCTAGTCCTTTTTCAAACTAGATCTAGACATTAGTGTTTACATGAAACACACTGCAAATACAGAGGAATCACCTCAAGACTTTTATATTGAAATACAAAAGCAAAGAAACTTCATATTGCAGAACCGTTGAAGGTAAAACGTTTTTTTATTCAAGGAGTAAGCGGTGGCTTTCTGGCAGTCCTGCGGTTTGTCAAGCTTACAGCCTTACTGATGAATTTTCTCATCAAATCTTATCAGCATGAATTTAAATTCCCTTTCACCATTTTGTTGGCTTTTCATGAATCATCTTCACCACTGACCCAAATATAAATGTAACCTCTATCTGGTAATATGAAGTAACATGGCACAAATTGGTGGGTAAGACGTGCACCCCAAGACGAGTGGCTTTTCTCATATGATTGACGCACCACGACTGTGCTGCCTCTCAAAGCTTCTTATAACACGTCTGGATTGGAACAGACTTTCACACACTCTCGACTCAAGTCCTCGTCCTGACAGATGCTTGGCACACACGCGGTTACTGCAGTATCGACCAAAATTCACAGCAGCTATAACACGCGAAAGCCAGTTGGGTGATTTCTATTACAATAAAAAAAGGATCAATTAGGATCTTTATCAATGCTAGTCTAACCAGATTAATATTCAAGGCTAATAATACAGAGGCACTATTCTAATGTGATCCTTGAGTTACAGATGAACAAATGAGAACTTTGAATTAGTACATTTCAAGACGGCCGGTTAAACTGGTATTCTTTAATAAAGATATTTCCCAATCAGTTTTTATTGATTCATCAGTTCAGAGTTGTGCGTACCGAGCAGACGCCTCTTTCTCGTCTTTGAAATAGGTTAAATACTGTAAGAACTTACAGTAACAAGCTGCTAATTGTCAAAATGAACTGTGAACTGTAAAGAATCTATCCATAGTTTCTAGCTCCTCTAGCTTACTTTAACAGAAACAGTTATAACACTGTTTTTGTTGTGAAACAAAATAGGTTAACAGTAAAATTCTTATGGAAAAACATTTTTGCTTTAAAAAATATTATATACCAAGAACTTTTTGAACATAGCAGATTCTTAACATAAATTTTCTGTTATTTTCAACACCTTTTAAAAACAATCTCTTCTTGCAAGGCTTGACAGAAAATCAAGTATATGGTAACAACATACAGTAATTAAAAGTGACAACTTTACCACCTTTGTTTGTAAGGGTAAATGAAAATATACAGAATATCCTATGTAAACAAATAAAAAAATAAGCCTAGGTCTTCAATAATATGAAAAATATACTGTAAAAGTTACATTTATTATTATTATTATTATTAATTTTATTATTATTGTTGTTGTTATAACTCTTTAATTTCCCTTGAGCATTTGAAGTAAATATCCCTGTTGGTTTTCCAAAGCCTTTAAGTTTAGAAATGTCAAATATTATTTCCTCCTGATGTATTGGATCTAGAGATTCCCAATCTCCAGAAGACATGATGTCAACAGATGAACTGAACGAACTGCATGTTTTAATGGATTAAAGCCATTTGATTCTCCCCAAATACGCCACTAACTAAGAAACTCATTGATTATCAGGTTAAAGAACCCTTGTAGAACTTTGTTGTTGTTGTTTTTCTGAGAGTGTATCCATTGTGGTTAATGGTTTAATCCGAACCTTTGTGGATTCTTCTCCTCTTTTGTTTCTGTTGCTTCAGTCCAGCATTGTGCTCAGCCTTGAGCCAAAGATAAACAAAAGAGACGTGTGTTGTCTGGTCCTCGGGGCCAGTGTGGGTGTTAGCGCAGAATTTTACGCCTAAATTTCTAATCCGGCTCGCGTAGATTATCACAGCTCTCTGTGCACTTTGTCACCGAGCCTAAACAGTCCTCCATACACCTCGGTGACACGAAATGATCACTAATCCCAGCTGTGGCGAGCTTCCGTTTTTAATTGAATAATGTATGTATCTGAGGTATCATGCGTACTGTATTATATTTCTATACCATGACAATAAGGCGCTTAGCTGTGAGTGAAACACAGAGATAGATGAAGTCTCATAGTGGTTTCTTGTTGGATTATATATTTCTATATGGATTATTTCTGGTGAATTTTCAAACAAGCTCGTATATATATCGTATCCACTTTAAAGAGATGATTGAAATTTCCTAACTCTTGTGTAGCCTCTTTAATCACTTAATAACATTTTGTCTCTTCGGTCTGTCTTTATGAAGCCTTTTTTCATGTTTCTTTCATTTTTGTCAAAGTATTAAAAGAGACAAAGCATGATCCATCACTCAAAACATATATGAGCCTTTTCACAGTCTTCTAGAGCACTGGGGATACATAAAATGAGGGTTACTGTTCCAAAATCTGTACATATTATGATTAATATATGAATATTGTGTATTTATTCATATAATTAATATATGAATAAATACACAATAGTATGGAGTACATTCAAATAAAAAAATAATAAACAAAAAGTATCAGCTTGTCTTCAATATACACGGAAATTAAATTTTGGACAAATTTGAGTTTCCCACTTGAAAAATTCTCAGGATTCCAACTGAAATAATTTTCAAAGGAGGATGTTTGTCATGAAAATTTGTCCATTCAAAATTAGATGAGCATGTCGTTTAACTAAATCATGCACTGGTGGCGATATCCCCGATTTATTCTGCACAGGGCGGATCTGAATACATGCGAGGAAGTGTCCGTCCAAAATGTCAACTCCGACTTTTCTATCTCTTGTGATAATAAGAAATGTATCTTTTTTCAATCAGATGCACTTTTTATGAAGTACGTCTAGGTATAGTTTAGAGCCAAACATATCTGAACCAGATTCTGAAATGTTGATTACACAAACATGTGAATACGTGTGCGTCCAAAAGTGTCCACTCCGAAATCTTTTTTCTAGTTTTTCTAGTTCTCAAACTTTACTTGCAACAGTTCAGACATTTTGATATTGTATTATTATATATGTGATTAAAATTTAATTAAAAAAAATTTTAAATCTTTGAAATCTTTCTACTATTGACACTGATAGTTTTTAAAGAAATGTTATTGTTTTGGACATGCATATTTTCAAAGACCATACCTTCCAGGAAAATAATGTTACGGCCAAAATGCAAAAAGTTTTTATAACCTTGAACATTTAAGAAAATTACTACTTAAAAAGCTAGCAAATTAAAAACGTTTATTTTTGACCCCTTTGTGACTGATTGTTCTAAGAGTCTGTGAAAATGCCCATATAAATGTAGTAAATGTTTCCAGCTGTGAGATATAATAAGCAATTATACTGCAGTGATAGTTAATGCTCTTTTCTGATTGGTCAGTGGGTAATATTTAATACTCTGTAACATCAAGATTTATATTATTGAACTTATTCTAACAGAGTAACATCATAAACAGAAACTTCCGCAGCAGACGCTCTATAGGAACCATTTTTTAAGGTGTTATTGTTGATCTGATTAAGATTTAGTTTGTTGGTTTATGTTTTTATAGCAGTAAAGTTTTGTCAGTGTTCTCAGTACCATGACTCTTTATAACGGTAAGAACAGGAACTCATTTCGTCTCTTTGTAGATGTTCCACAGCATTAAATGTAAGTAAACAGGTTTTGAATTACACCGTTCTTCTACATTACATGGAAATATAAATAGATCGTAATTACCCTAGTACAGTGTTAATATGGAACTATAAACATGTGAAATACGCCATGCCAGTTTTTCACAATGTAAATTGTAACTATAAATCTATCTATAAATGGATCAAAAGTATGACGTGTTGTTATAATCTTGGTACATTGTTGCGTTTACATACTGTAAGATGAATTAAACTTTTAATTTTGGGACGTGTAGTTTTCGGACTGTGATCCACTTCGCCCTGCCTGGTTGTTGATGATTTTCCTCTGACTACGCTATGTTGTATTTTGTTTCTTGCATATCCCTTAGTGCGCACAGAAATTGATCAGCAAGTTGCTCTGTTGTTGATGTTTTTCCCTTGTGTGAATCCTCCCGAGTCGTGGCGTTAAGAGAATACCTCCCAGCCCTTAATGCACTCCGCTGTATTCGTCTGCGAGATTAAGCGCTGCGCTCGTTCCAATTAAGGAACACATGTGTCTCCATTCTTTCATTATTGCACATTCTGTGACACAGCTTTAAGTTTCATAAAGAGCAATTAATTTCACTAATTAGCATAACATTAAGTGGCTGCTAAATATAACTAGCTCACCCAGTGTCAAGAGACTTTATGTGATGCAGCTTCTGTACTTTGAAAAAATAAAAAATAAAAAAAATCAGTCCTTTCAGGCAGAGACACACTCGTGTTTTTAATATATGTATATTTTCTGTGTTGAAACGTTATGTAAACATGATTATGATTATCAGGATTATTGGCAGAAAGTGGTTTAACCATGTGGTACTGAAGAGATTTTCTAGTTGCTGTAGGAATGTGTGATGAATCAGTCCGTCAGATTTTTGTTAAGTTTTGCTTTAAAGGAGTAGATTTACGCTCATCCAACATTTTTAATCGAGGTGACATCAGTGAAGCAGACGCTCAATACATATTTCATCCACGTGGCAAAATTTTCCAATTCCATCTCCACTCAAGAAGATGGCAGGGCCAACAACTCACTGATATGGTCAATTATATGGTCCAAGCTGAAGCCACTTATACCACAAAAAATTTTCATATTTTTTTTAAAGAACAAAATGTACTTTATTCTGGTGACCCGTTTGAGGTCACCTCTGATAGGCACCAGCTTTGCTTATGATCTTGACAAATAAACAGTAGAGATAAAAGATGGATAGACAATGATGTTTTTAATTTACAGTTAAATTTAATGAAATGGAACTTTCCAGTCAAATGACTTCCTGTTATTACTTTCTTACATTATAGTAGCAGTAAATGTCCATTCTCTCACTTGCCCTTCTTTTTTTCTGTTTGAAAATAATGAGACTAAAAAAAATTATATATATATATAAATAATTGATTACATCGTGCGCAGTCATCGTACAAGTTCCCCATGCAAGAATGAGCTGTTACCGTAGAAACAATAACCTACATAGTTAATATAAACCTGTCATGTATATATATACAGTTATAGCTGGAACAATGGGTATATTAATTAAGTGTATTAGTTCACATACAGTAGAAATAAAACATCACAGGATGTTGTGATGTTGCTGTGTCCTCCTGAGATGTTTTTAAGATTTAAATCTGAATTTTAGAGCCAAATTCAGTGCTTTGGTGTCACACAATCCTTCAAGTAGTGACTGATAGATGTGACAGGCGTGTGATATGTTAGACTTGTGGAATCATCTTAGTCTTCAGAAAACATTGATTGACCTTTATTGGGTTCAGGTTTGATAACCAGCGCGAAAAAGAAAATTTTTGAATATCCAATCGCGTATTCGTGGGCGTGTTGAAAGAACTTCACTGTGAGCAATGAAGGACAAGGAGAAGATTTATAGTCATATAATCTCAACACCATCGTGAGAAACAGCGTTACAGCGGGGAAAAAGTCTCTCAGAAGGGGATCCGTTGGCGTTCGAACACTCTCATCGGTGTTTCAGCCTCAATAATCTGATTCCACATAACTAACGCTGTCATCATCAGGGAACTGGCGAGAAAAGAAAAAAGTCTGAAAGTTCCTCGGCTTCATCCGTGTCCCATTATCTTCCCTCTTCTGACTAGGCAAGGCTTATTAGCCAGCTTTGAACTCACACTTACAATAATGTGCCATCAACAGTTTTATAAGCTAATTAGAAAAAAAAAACCTGTTTAATTAATGACTGACTGGCAATAAAATGGCACATCAGGAAAGGAGGAAGGGGGGAAAAAAGAAAGGAAGAAACCGAGGGTGCTAAGCTTCCACTACCACCAATTAAGGACTAATTACAAACAAATTATATATGTGTTTTGCTGTGGGCTTTAATTTAAAAAAAAAAAGCTTTAATTAAAAGAGAAAACATGCTAATTAATTAAACAGCACAGGGAAAAAAAAATCTACATTGAAAAGTATGCTTTGTCTATGGGGTAATTAATAAGATACAATAATCCAAATGAGATTCCGTAGCAATTTGATAAAAGCTTAAGGCCGGGGTTTTTAAACCTGCTTTCAAAAAATTAATGGGCTGAAATGTAACGCGAGTCATTCCCTGATATAATAAAACTTCATTCTGATGATAAATTGGGAACAAAGATGAGACTTTTTTAGTTGTTTGATCGTCGCCGGAGGGGTCGGCATGGAGTCTGAGGTTTCAGTAGAAGAGCGCAGGATAATACAGGAGATCGTCATGTTCGTAGAGATCAGCTTCAGCCAGTGATCACGGCTCCAAAAATTATACCTGTTTAACTGACTGAGATACAGGACTTGTTTCATTGTTGTTATATATTAAGATAAGACAGCAGTATGAACATCCGTCTTCTCTCTGGGATACTTTCTCCTACCATTTCAGAATTCTCCTCTCTGATTGGTCAGAAGGTATTGATTATGTTTCTAAGATGTACCAATTCAACTGTAAAAAAAAATTTAATAAAAAATGGGGAGACGACGACGACGACATCTACCTAAATGATGCTTTCTTTAATAACCTCATTGATGTCATTTAGGCTATTTTGCCTCTTTAAACATTAGAATATTAGAATATTCAGACATTTGGAGAAATATGGCTATAAGCAGCATGTTCTCCTGGAGGTTTCCTCCATGAAACAACTCAGAAGCTCTAGCAAAGGCCAGAGTGAGCAGGCGGATCTGATATTCGCGCCAGTCCTGAACGCTCCTGTTTTCCAGAGTTAACTAAAGTCATATTATTCCAGCATTAAGGTGGAGTGATAAGGGAATTAGTCCGGTCATTAATCGCCCACACGTCAAGCGCAGCTGAGCTGCTCAGCCCGCCGATTCAGCCACCTGGAGCCATGCTAGTCTCGCTAATCCACCTCTTGCACACTTTAATTGGACGGTGCTTCACTGAGGGGAGTAAATTTATGAATGGATTTTGGAGCGTTTTTCCCTCTACAAACGTATTTTTCCGAAGATTTATGCAGCGTTCAACACTTGCTTTCTAAGCGTGTGTGTGTATGTGCGTGTTTTTTGGCAGCATTTCCAAACAGTCAGGATTTTTTATTTGCATTATAATGCTACCCTAAGGAGTGTATTGCAGTGTTTTGGGCTTTGTTTGGGCATCGTTAGCATACAGCAGCCTCTCAATTGGAGTGACATGAATGGGAGTATTTAGTTTCTGTATTTATTTATTTATTTTTATTTATTTAATTTGGGCTTGATGGCAAATGAATCACAAGAATATGAACATAAAAATAAAACATTGCAACAGCAAATATGGAAATAATTTAAATATCTACTCGTCCAGTGTCGTATAACTTTGTTTTATGTGTGTATTGATGTGTCTATTTTATCGTCGTCACCGCGAGGCCGCTTTTCTACATCAACCCACCTAGTGGTGTGTGTTAGACTGCAGCTGCCTGGCAAAACCGCAGGAACCCGCTCTTCTCAGGCCTTTCAAAGGTCACGTCTCTAATCCCTCTAAATAAACCCGACAGTGAATAAAGGCGGCGGTGGCGGTGGTGGCGGGTTTCGCAGCACACACCGCACAATGCCTTAAAGACACTAAGAAGAAAGGAATGAGACGGGAAGTGTTCCCCAAACGCCATTCACACAGAAATGAAGGATAGAACAAAGAGCACGAGTGTTTTGTGTCATGTATATTATTCCTTTTCCTCCTTTTTCCCCCTTCCTCGCTCGTATTTATTTATTTAATTGTTTACATTTTTTGGCGCTGGCGTTTCTCCCTCATGTGAAAGGATTTGGTGCTGAGAGACGGCGGGAAAATCCTCAAAAGTGGATCAAAATAATGTCACATTACTGCAAATACGAGAGGCTAATTTGAGGCGACTTTTTTTTCCCCCTGCTAATTTCGTCTGCGAGAGGAGGCGACACCTGCTCCAGCGATCCATGAAATAAGCCGCCGCCGGCTTTGTCCCGATAAGAATGAACAAATCTGCACAATGTGCCTCTCGCCCAATCTCATTTTCCTACGTGCATACGGGGCTAAAAAGAAATAAGCTGTTTGCGAGGCTTGATTAATCAGACATTTGAGGGCTCGTTTTTTTGTGTGTGTCTTTGATCAGCTTTGTCTTTTCGGTAATCCTGGTGCCTTAAACATAGTCACCAGTGTGGCTGAGTGTGTGAAATAGGACAGGTCCGGAGGAATTGATAGTGGTTTTCTTTTACTTTTTTCTCTTAGAACCCTTGTCCCATTTCTATCTCTTCCCCTACAGCTTCATTATTTTCCGCCGATTTGAAAGCTAGACAATTTAATGCCGTCCCGATCGCACTCACCCTGGTGTAAGTTATCTCCTGCTGGATCTCTCGTACACACGAGCCCGATCGCCCGTTATGGCTTAGCACGACTAGAAAACATGATTTATGCCTCTTAAAAGCTCGAGGAGAGGGGGAAAAAAAGATGGTAAGGAATTAAAAAACTGTCATAGTGTGTTAGCTTCAGGTTCTGCGGGTGCATTTTTTTTTTTAAACAAATCTTCCAAGCGACTGTATAGATGAATGGCTCAAGGGCCCAGCTAGAGCGGCGCTCTCTCAGCCCGCTAAAGGCCTTATCTTAAATCCGAGCAAAGTAGCATTAATCTTTTTGAAAGACCTTTATGGCTTTTAATGTATCCCAAATTAGAACATTTTACACCCTTGGTTCCTGAAATGTGGCGATAAAAAGCCTTTAGAGTTTAATTTCTCCTGCCTGCTCGCTCTGACCTTCCTAATCCCGGCATGCATTAGGAGATATTTTACTTTCAGGCTTTCTAATAAAGTTTATCCCACTTAATTATAATTAAAACATTTCTCTCTCTCTCCCTTTCTCTCTCACTCTCTTTCTCTGTCTCTCTCGCGTCCTCTCTCCAGGTTTTTCAACTCTAGAAATTCACTTTTTTCCCTTCTTCCCGATTGTGTTCAGCAGTATTAGAAGGAATTACCTCCCTCCCATCACACACTCTCCACCCTCTCCAAGAAAAAAGAGAAATAAAAAAAAAGGGGGGGAAGGTTTTGTGATTTATTCACTGTGTTTATCGAAGTTCCTCAGGGTTCAATAATAAGTCCATTTCAGAAGATGGAACAGGGCATGATTCTTCTTTTGTTTCCAAAATCCTTGCATATTCCTCTCACTTTTCCATTTCTTAAGTATACTCTATTCACATTTCATTTTTCTAATTTCACACCCTGCACTTCCTTAGATGAAGCGATTATAATGAACGAGACGATAATTATTCACATCGGAAACAGAAGACAGAGCTTTTGCGTCCGGCGTATGAGTGATACCTGTCAGGGTTTATTTACACGCTGGATCCAGGGTGGTTTGAGGTGAAACGGTGCTAATGGATTCCGTCTTCCATTTCGTTCAACAGCTGGCTGTGAAAATCACACAAGCGGCCGACTGCCGCGACTTTGCACGAGCCAGACGAGAAGAGGAGGATTCACGGGCAGCACGGAAAAAGAGGAAACAGATTGCGTGGGGGTCTGTCAAATTTTTTTTTTATGTCCGTCCTATTTGCATGGCAACTTCTTAATTCCATCTCTATAGACAGTGGGCGGGGCTAATCTGTTCAATTATTGTGTAAACTTGAAGTTGTGAAAAGCAGTTCCAACGATAATGTTATACTTCCTTGCTGTCTAGCTTTAATCAAAACTACACTGTATGTTCCCTTCCTTTACTAGTTAACAGTAAGTCGCTTGTAAGTGAAATGTACGCAGCATAGCAAGCGTTAATTCTGTAATTCAAAACGATTGAACTATTCCTAATTCTAATCTCAGTTTCATTTATGCTTCTGTGAGGAGTCTTGGATACCATGCACTGTGTCAGTCAAACTATTAGGCCACGCCCAAGCAATTCCCAATTAGTGCTTTCTTGAATTTTTTTAATGCCTTTTTGTTAAATTTAATAATTAATATGAATTAATACATGACACTATAGCTGTATTTTCTGCAAATAATTTTATTTTTTAAGTATTATTTAACTACATTATTAGAGAGGTTCATAGGTTTTGACCTCCAGCAGTGTATTGCTGCCACTCAGGTAAAAGAAAAGATCCGTATCACGTTTTAACTTGAAAAGTTTATTGTTATGATGTCAAACTATTCATGTTGTTACAATATATTTTCATGTTATTCTAACACACAAAGTTTTCAGGTTATAACAACATAATTTCATGGTATTTTGACATACAAACTTACCACGTTATCACAATAATGTTTAATGTTATAACAATACAATATTTTTTATGGTAGAACGTGAAAATTTTCGGCATGTTTTCAAGCTATTTTGACATACAAACTTATTACATACCAGTAAATGTTTAATCTTATAACAATGTAAAAAAGTTTTCACTTTATAACAATATATTTTTATGTTATTTTGACATATAAACTTACACTTTATGAAAATAAACTTTAATTGCCATACTATATAGTATCTCAAAATAACATGAAAACATATTGTTATTCACGGAAGATTGAAAGAAATATTATATTGCCATATTGTAAGAATTTTGAATGTAGAATAACATGACGATCTATTGTGATAATTTGAAAGGTTTGATGTTAACAATAAACGTTTCACGTTATAACGCGATGCTGATCTTCTTTTCTTTTACCTGATTGGCAGCAATACACCGCCGTAAAAAAAAACTTTTAAAGTTTTAAAGAGAATATCTATGTGTTCCATATATAATTAAAATATATTTCTTGTTTTTGTTCCAGCTTTGAAGCAAAGAAACGATGGGAAACCAAAAGCAACATGGGCTACATGTGACATTTCCAGACAAATAAGATTTTTTTTAAACGTATGTTTGAATTAATTCTCTTCTCTATGCTATTTCCAACAGCGGTGAAAAACTGTACATGGTTAGTTAAATAAACGACTTAACCTTAACATTAGCATTGTAGTCTAAATGTTCATTTCGAGTTCCGTTATGCTGTTTTCCTCCTAATTAAATCTGGGTGCCGTGTATAGTTACCAGAATAAGTGGGTTAATCAGCAGCTCTCTGTTCTTTCATGGCGGTATGAAGCAGAGGAAGACGGAGGGGGAAAAAGAGGAGATTAGGGCCCTAATGCAATGTAGTGGATAATGTGCAATAGGATTTGCCTGGGCAAAATGAAATTTGTTGGCTGTAAGGAGGTTTGAGGAGGAATAAACGGGGAGGTTATGTAGCGGGTGAGTGTGTTAGGAGTGTGTGTGTGTGTGTGTGTGTGTGTGTGTGTGTGTGTGTGTGTGTGTGTGTGTGGAAATAGAGATTGCATTCATAGAACTGGCCTTTACCCATGATGCAATGGATACCTAAGATTAAACTCGAAAGCAGGGATGGTTATGGCAGATAGCTTTAGCTTGAATTGTGGTAACATTTTCCCTAAATAAATGACCGTACCTCTGAAATTCTGCATGATATCAGAGTATACATTTCCTGTGAAGAGGTGTTTAAAGAGCGTTTTGGGAAGGAGTCTCCAGTGTCAGCTCTTTTCAAGGTAAAGCTGTGTCTATATACAACGATCAGCCATAATATTAACACCACCTGGCTCGGCTGCCCCATTCACTGTGTTACTGGTAGACCTTCCTTGCTCCATCTTTGGTAGGTTCTTAGCACTGCCTACCAGGAACATCCCACAAGACCTGAATTTAATAACTTAATGTAAATTTTTAGAATAAATAAATATCGTAATTGTTAGGAAGTTACTGGGGTATAAGGGGATATTGATGGGGATGTGCCGGTATTGGAAAATAATCAGCTTTGGGCTTTGCTTTGCGCTGACCCAAATGAGACCACACAGGCCAGACATTCTTAAATCTTTTTCCAAATTGTGCCTATCGTGGACTTGACTTGACCCTTTGTTTGGGTTTCCCTCTGGGACTTGAAGGGGGTCAGCTGCACCCTTTACCTTCTCCGATGATAGGCCTGCACCATCGATCGTTACGATCGTTCATTATACCATATTTCCACATAATACCATTTTCCTTCCTTAAAGCCTTACCTACAAACTGACCCGAATACGCTTGGAAGATGAATACCAATCCCAATACTTACCCAAAAGGTAAGTTTCCGCTACATTTCTCAAAGACCTATGAAGTCACAGCACCTTTGGACCTACTTTTCAAATGGGCATCCAAACATGCTAGGAGGACAGCACTAAGCACTTTTATGAACAGAAATACTCAACAGGAGATAAGGCCACCCGGAATGTTAGCCATTTATGCTTTTTTGAATATGACAAAGTCCGAATGCTGGTGTGTCTCAGCACTTCCCACAATGGTTTTTTTTCACCTTCCTTTGTACAAGATCTGTTTGACAACTGTGGAACAATCCACTCAGCTTAGCCTCAAGCCACATGCACCATTCTGTCAGGTTCAGAGACAGCTTGCTAAAGACGCTGTAGAAAGAATGTGAGCAGAAAAGCTCTCCTAGTCAGACAGATCATTTTGTTTAACATAATCGGAGTCCTATTGGGATGACTTGTCCCGTTTGCTCTTTTTATACGTCTTGGGAAGAGATCATATGAGGAAGTGCTGCTGATGGTCTGTTTTGATTGCAACTAATATGGATCTATGCCAGCACTTTAGAAAAGCTGTCAGTGTGCCAGTGTAAATGGGTTAATTAGGCTTCCTTGGCATTTGTTAGTAAGAGGGTTACTTGGCAGCGCTGTTTTAGACGTACGCGTCATGTCTTGAATGTTGTTACAACATATAAATCTCTGTTTATTTTTCTCAGCTGCTTGCATAAGTCTCGGTACATAACGGCAACACGTTCTATTTAACCGTAAGGTGTTGGCCGTACTTGGATTCCTCATCAGTTCTTTGGATAGTAAAGGACACACCTTCCTGAAGGGGTTACATGGAACTGGCTATAAAAGGAAAACCCAGTGAAAGCATATTCCATTAAATCCTTAAGGGTTCTTCCAGAGATACAATCCAAAGCCTAAAGGTGTCATGTATGTTTAGTTGTTTAGCAAGATAACTTGTTTTGCAGTCCCATAAACTAATCATGCAGCGCACCAAAACATCTAAGGTCTAAGGAAAAAATGTCAAAGCATTATCTCTACATAGCTTCCAAAGGGGTTCTTTGTATATCTTTATATATTTATTCATATACGCATTCATTATTCCTGAGAAGGGTGTTGACGTGTCCCAGGAACAGGGAGGTGGAAATACACCCTGAATGAGACTCAAGTCAGTCAAACTGTAGGTGAACATGTAGACATGCATGAACACCTTGGGCAGGTCAAGAGGAAACCTGGGTAAACAATGGAAGAGTCTTTAAACCTGGAGCTCTGTGCGCTGTACCATCATGTCACCCAAGATCTCCACTATATGGTTAAAGATTTGTAGACAACACAGTTTATTCGAATTCCCCAGACTCTTGCCACAGACAATTTTATCTACTGTACAACTAGCATTACAGTGCTACTGTACACAAAACAAGCTTCATGAGGTCAAGGTTTGCCAAGGTTGTAGTGGAAGATCTAGGATGGACTGCACAAAGCCATGACTTTCACCATGCTGAGCATCTTTAGGATGAATTGGAGAGTCAACCGCGCCTCAGACCTTCTCATCTGATAGGGCTGTATGGGGGAACCATCCTCCAGTAGAAAGCCTGTCCAGAAGATTAGAGGCTGTAATAACAGGAAAGGGGCAATAAATCTGGAACAAAATGTTAAAAAATGACATGTGTGTGATTATCACCAACCGTGTCCACCAACCTTTGGGCTTTTGTGTGAAAAGCATCTGTGTGGAAATTTGTATAAGTATCAGATATATCAGATCAAGCAGATAACACGGAGAAGTCTAGAAGCTGGCATCATTTCGAACAGTTTGGACAAGCTGGCATTTGTGCTAAAGCTATCAGGTTATTAATCATAGTAAAATTGTCACTTGGTGCTGACAAGAGGGAGCGCGGTAACAATGGTTCTAACGACTGCCGTCTCGTTTGCCAGTAAAGACAACATGCAAATGCTTTCAAGTCATATTGGAGAACTGGAGAGTCTTCCTGCTGCGAGTAAATAAGTTATATTTCTGTCATCATTTTCAGTTACGTCTGCTGAAAGACTTTTTTTTTTTTTCCCCCCTTAGAATTCAGCCTTATGCAACTACTGTGTTTTTGCAATAACACTCATTAAGTGTGCTGTATTTCATAACACCTTGGAGACAGAGTGCTCAGTCTACTCGTATTGTAAACTTCTCTTCCAGATTTTCATGGAATTTGGACAGATTAGTAAGACTTCGTACTCGAACAGCATCAGCGTGCTTGTTTTTCCAGCAACTGCTGTCATTTTGAGTGGAAGCCCAATTATTGGCAAACTACATGGATTACACCGTTTTCCACGTGTTTAGCGCAGCATTAAATCTCCCACTGGAATGACGTCATCCAAATTGTTTGCATTTCTAATAGTTAATTGCTCTGCTAATGTCAACTTCCTTGACTAGACATTTTGTCTGAGACGCTCATTTTCATCCCAGACAGCTTGTCTTGGGTCTTTTAAAACCCAACCTGTTCATCATTTACAGTAATTTCTGCTTCAGTTGCTCAGGAGAGCTGGAGCATTTCTAAGCTACTGTATATGGAAGGAATGAATATCTGCAAAATGTCTGTCTGGCATGGCGTACATTAATCATCTCACAATGGTGGAGCATTCCAAAGAACACAGCCGTGCCCTGTGATTCAGACGCCTTAATATCATTTGTTTCAATGAGACTGCACTTTAAGTTCCGTGGCATTAATGAGTTTTTTTTTTTTTTTTATGATGTTCATAAGCTTTGATCCTAAGCAACTCCTCGTGCACATGTTGAAGCGTTTAGAAGGGAAAAAGTGGGCGTTGTTTGGAACAGTTACATGAACCTCAACATGATACTATTTAAACAAACCCAGGGAGTTCTCAATAAAAATTCGATGTGAAATTACAATTGAACCAGACCTCGTGAGCCTTATCAGCAGTTACATTTTCTGTACGAGTGACCGGAATGCTGGGAGTTCAAATCCCTTGATTGCATGAGAACCAGTATTAAAGCCTAAAGCAAAGTCTGGTTGGGATCTCTGGGATCTGTAATCTTTATCGCTTGTACTTTAAGTCGCTTTTGTAAACGCATCTGCCAAGTTTTAAATTCCAATTACTTGCGAACGTTTGAAACGTGGAAAAGTCGGAATTGTCTCGAGTATCTGGAAAACCAGTGGTTCCATAACCAGGTTTGAATATTCCACATATACTCAATATTTCTAAGTTGAAATGAGAAATATTACCCGTTCTTACATTTTCCTTGCCTTTGTTGAGCAACATGCGTAATTCTGCCACACAGTACAACGGCTTGCAAAAATATTTTACCCCCCCGGTGTGTCTCCCATTCTGTAGTCTATTGATATAACTGTGAGGGGGCTATTCATGTATCGTTACACTGGCTCCAAAATTGTTTGTTTATATGTTTGAATTTGAGGGGATGAAACGTTGCTGCTATTCTATAGTCCTACAGGTGGCGCACTCTAAACTTTTCAAAGATGCAGACAGCACCGAATCCGGTGTTATAGTAGCAAATAAATTGTGTAGAAATAGCAATTAACGAACATTTTTTATAAATGGTTCAAAGTTTACATAAAGTGGAAAAAATTGTCACAATTCTGCAAATCGCGATATTTGCAGAATTGCAATACAAATTGAATTTGCACCAAGGTGTCGTGATAACATCGTATCGTGTGGTCCGTCGTTAGTATCCCCCTGTTATATCCCTCTCATTCCTAGTTACGATCTTAAATTGTATTCGTTTTAATTATATCTTCAGTCAACGCAAGTCATGCCTTAGTACGAACCTGAAGGGATAATAATTAGGACTGCATAAGTATTCATCCCTTTGCTGTGAATGTATTGTTTTGTAAGCATTTGCCTTCAAAATTCACATCATTATTTAAAAGGAGTTTCACCTGTATGCAATTACAGTGTCACAGTATAAATACACCTGCTCCTGGAAAGATAAACACCTTCATAAAGTCCAAGGAGCTATCAAAATAAGTCTTGGACAAAGTTCTGGGGAAAAAAGTATCATTCAGGGAGTTTTATAGATTTATAAATGAAAGAGGTTCCAAAGTTCCACCATTACCTCCATTATGTAAAAGAATATGGCACAACTGCTACCAGAGGCAACCACTGCTCATGCAAGTCTCTGTATGCTCTGCTAATGAATTCCTATAAGCATTGGATTTGAAAGCCGAGCAGGTCACTAGACAGGACTTGTTTGTCAAAATCTGCAGAACAGGAACGTCATTTATTCTGACGCCAGCTGCTCATTAAATAATTGCATCAAGACAAAAGATTCTTGGATGAAATAAAGCACATTCATTACACCCGCAAATTACCCTCTCCTCTCAGGGAAATGCAGTTTAAATATTTGTGTTGGTGCTGTTCCATGGTTTCAGCGTGCCGAAAACGGATCCATATGGAAGAAGTTTGATGAAAATGTGTGAAAAAGGCTGCGAGAGGCCAGAAATTTATATAGAAGTGTTGCAAGCTCGATTTCTATTTAATGCACTCGTTGGCTCTTTTTCTGCATTGTAAAAGTGTCAAAAACAAACAAACAAACCCCTAAACTGGCTTATTAATTGTGGTTTCATAAAAATATACAGTCATGTCGCTTAATTAAAAAAGAGATCAATTTGTAGTTTTTGAAAGAAGTTAGTTTGGCAAATCCGTTGACTGACAGATCACATTTAATGTATAAAGTAATGGATGAAGCATTTCTATCCTGGTGGGTGTGGTCTATTATAGAATGACTCCGCCCACTCACAGCATAAGGCACAAGGATTCAGTGAATAGTTTAAGTGAACCGCTTAATTCTACTAGAGTTGCGGGGAGGCTGGAGCCTATCTCAGCCCTCACAGGGCAAAGGTGGGGTACACCCTGATCAGCTTACCAGACCACCGCACACACGCAACCATTAACACTTCTCCTCGAGGCAATTTGGAACAGCCAGTTAACCTAATGCGCATGTCTTTGGAGTGTGGGAGGAAACTGGAGTACCCAGACGAAACCCTGCAAGCACTGGCTGAACATGCAAACTACGCCCAGAAACGCCCTCGCCCGGGACTCGGAGCCAGGACCTTCTTGCTGTGAGGTGAATGTGCTAACTACTACGCCACCATACCGCCAAACTTGAACATTTCAAAAAATAAACTTTTATATTTCATCATCATGGAGATGGTTGTGTGTTGTGAGGCTTACCTTTGAAAAAGCAAAGCAAGCAGGTACCTCATTATTCGCATTCTTAATGAGTTCCTTTTCAGATACTGAACTGTTTTTCCAGATGTACCTGTGAGAGGGGGTGAAAAATCTAAACTTAATATATGAGGGTGATATAATGAATCCTGTGATGCCTTTAAATAAGTAGAATCAAAGATCAAGACCGAGCGTCCTCAAGGTAAGGGCGCATCATTCATAATTACTCCTAAGATCCTGGCTTTATTTGCACGCAAGACAAACGGGCGTGCACAGAAAGGCCAACATTTACTTTCCTTTAAACTCTGAGTGTAGGTATGGCTCACTGATCACAACGAATGGCCAAGACACTGCACCGCACTGGCTGTGCAAACAAACCCGAGGTAGATGATTCACCAAGAGCTTCAGGGTCACGACCCCATCAAGGCAATGCCCTTGTCTCGCCAAACAGCCTGCGGTGAGATTTGCATCACGCAATGGTTTTCGGTGACGTAATTAACATTAGCTCGATTTGTTTTCTTAGTCATACTGTAAAGAGTGCGCGCATGAATCGCATCAAGGATGGATGACATGTAACCGCCTTTTTTCCGTATTTATTGTCTTCTTAAGCGAAAGACACAAGCCGTCCTACTAGGGTGAGGAATTAGCTTGATTAGAAAGCAGCTAATGTTAACCACATTGTGGACTGAACCAGGTATGACCTCATCTTAAACCATAAAAGCCACATATAGCTTAAAACCAAAAAAGGGAAATCTGTAAGTAGAACAATGGTAAAGATAAGACTTTATGCATGAGGCTCTACATCTGGAGCATTAGTTGTGTGTCGAAGCTTTTATGTAGAGGGCAGAGCTGACTTCTCGAGCGTGCTCGGTGAGCGCCGAACCAATTTGTCTCCAAAACCCTGAGGAACTTTGAGGAACTCTCTAAAGTAATTCCCTCAATTCGCGGCTGCCTAAAACCTCGTCCGGGCGCAAACAATAGCATCGCTTTGTCAAAGCTCTTTTAAACCCTCCACCAAGCATAATTTATCATTTGAATTACAAAAGGCCACTTAACACGGCTTAAATTATTTCCCTGTGTTGTAACAGCGGAGCATCATGAGCCGTGCCGGTTACGTGGACGCTTATCGAAGCTTCAGCACCTTAAGTTTGTGGAAGAACTATTCAGAAGTTTCTTCTTCGCTCTCGATCGCTGTCATAAACTAATAATTAGCATGGAATAGTATTATGCTATCAGGCTTGGGTCCTGCACTTCAGTCAACATTGGAATTTTTTTTATTTTTTAAATATAAGGTGCAATTATACTTTTTTTTTTTTTTTTTTTTTTTTTTTTTGGAAATTCTTTTTTCACC
>JBCNYH010000027.1:3479562-3490960 GCA_039654325.1 Tandanus tandanus
ATATATATATTTTTTTTTTTTTTTTTTTTAGGTCATTAGTGGCTGCAGAACCACACACAAAAACTGTCTATTGCCAGTATGCAGTTCTCAGCATTATATTTTTCATGTGACTTCGACATATAGAAAATATCCACATAGAGAAATTAAATACGAAAACACCTCCGCAAGTGGAAGTGACGCCTTCATCAAGGATAAACTTTTTTTTCTTTCCAATCATATAAAGTGTATTTCAAGCTCCTATGGTGCAGTATATTTCCGATTCACATCACTGTGTAGAACAACAGCAGGGTGAAGTCTGGTGTGCATAAATATATAAGTCTCTCACACAACACCCAGAGTTTGCAGGAGTTTCTGGAGCTGTCTTTTCACAGAACTAATCTCTCTTTCACTCTCTTTTCAGCGTCCCTCTTTACTAATTAGATCAGGCATTACAGTGTGGATTAGGTGAAGCTGAGCTTAGCCCGTTCCTCTGACCACGGTAGCTGTTTCAAACCAGCGCTTCCAATTTTATCACCACACAATACTTTTCCTCCTTCAGCTCCATGTTTTGCATTAGAAAACAGCTGCAGGAAGAATGACAAACATGCTTAATCCCTCGCTTTGCTGGCAGTACATTAGGAGAAGAAAGAAAAAAAGGAAAAAGAAAACGAGGAGGTGAGGCGGGATTCGGCTCCTGCATGGTAAACACTCAGCAATTGTCCATTACGCCTAAACCCACATGATAACGAGGCTCATTAATTAAACTGCGGGACTAAGTGGGGTTACATGAATTGAAATTAATAATCGGTGTCAATAGTTTTTCTCTCGTCCCTCCTTCCCGACGCCGGATGAAGGGTTTTTTCTTAGCTGTGTACGTGATGTCTCCATCCAATCCCGAGGATGGGTTTATTCGTGGAGGGCGTCGTTCATTTTCATTCTGGCCAAAAATAAATAAATAAATATCTCAGGTTGGTGCTTCATCACTTTCCAAAACTCTTGTTTCGATTCAAATGGAAGATAAAAATGTTTTTAATGGTTCTGATGTAGTCCCTCTAAGAACTTTCCACAAACATGATCCATAAAGACCTGCTCCAAAAGTACCTCATTAAAAACTGTTGCACAAGACAGCAATGACATTTTATGTGATCCATTCATTCATTCATCATCCATTCATTTCATTACGCGAGAGCCACTCATGGAGTGAAAGCTACCTCCGCCTCACAGCATGGCATGTCTGTTGATACTATCTCCAAAACTTGGGGGCAGTGGTGGCCCAGTGGTTAAGGCTCTGGCTTACTGCTCTAAAGGTTGGAGGTTCAAGCCACAGTGTGTAGCCACCACTGTTGGGCCCTTGAGCAAGGCCCTTGACCCTCAACTGCTCATTTGTATAAAAATGATAAATATAATTTACTCTTGATATAACATGCTCTCTGGGACTCAGTCAGGGTGGTATCCCCACCAAGTTTGGGGAAAATCTGTGCATGGGGGGGGTGTTAAGATTTTACTCACAGACAAACAAACAAACACTAGTGCTGACAAAACTTCTCCAAAACTCCGCAAAAGTTGTGTGTAGAACTTGTACGGAGTTATTTGTATGCTATACATTTTGGCTACTGCAATTTTCACTGGAAGTCTAGCTCGGCCACGCCTCGACTCAGGAACAGCTGGTACACGATCACACCCGACAAGGGCGTCTCGTCGTTTGTTATTAGAGTGACGATGCTATTCAACAGTTTGAGGTGAAATATGAAATCTGTCAGTTATATGCTACAAGTCCCTCCCCCTTTTTTTTTTATGTAATTCATATTTATTCGGTGGAAAAATTTACATCACAGACAAAGGTAGCCTTATCTAAAATGTTCTAATAAAATATCACAGTAAATATACTGAAGAATTGTTCCACTTCCTGTGGCAGCGTTCCGGAGTAGCAGTTACATTTGCTGCTTTAAATGACGCTTGGTGTGTTGTGATCGCACACCTTCCGTCACGGTAAATGTGTGTGAAAGGGCCCGCTGTGGAAACGCTCCTGAGTGTGTGTGACACTCTCGAGCTCTAGTGCGCCAGAAGGAAGCGGGGACAGGTGTAGACATGCCCATCATCATCTGGCACTGCGAGTCGAACATCCTGCGCTTTTTCAAAACAGACGGTAATTCAATTAACTCTTTCCTTCCCGCAGGATGACACACAAACACACACACACACACACACACACACACACACACACACACACACACACACACACACAGTCTGTAGCTAATTTGGTCCTGCATGAGGAAGTGGGACTTGTTTACAAGAGAGTGTCATCGAAATTGGACGGCAGATTTGTGCGCTTAGGCCTCACAGGAGAGTCGGATTGATTAGGGATGAGTTTAACAACTTGAACAAACAACAGGTTTGTCAAAGTAGTGCTGGGAACAAATAAAAACAAGTGTCAGGACAGTTTAACCCTGACTGATTGGTGGATAAACATGTTCACCAACAGCGCAGCTTCCCTGAGGAACTCCTTAAGAACATCATGAGCTCAGCATGGTTCTGCTACGTAATAGTTTATGGATAAAGCTAAATCTATAACACTGAAATGATTAAAAATTTAAATGAATGCATAAAAAAAGTCATGTTATATATTGCTAATACCCAACATCGTTGCTGAATTCCTCATTCTGATTGGCCAGAAGATGTTTGAATTTCTATAACAGACGCTGAGATCCTAGTTCTAACTGTATGGCAAATCACAGGGTCATATTAATATTTGATGTATGTAATGTTTGTAAATTTATATAACAGCTAATTCGCTGGGAGGGTGTGGTGAAAAAAACAAAAAAAGAAATAAAACCCAAATGTGATTATTAATATAATTACGTTTTCTATAAGGAAATTTTTATGGAAGAAGTCTCCAGTGTCGGGACTGTAACATGATGTGTTGCGGCACGGGAAAGTCTTGTGGGAGGAGTTTACACTTTTGTGGTTTCTCAGTAGCATGCTAATCTGCGCTTTATTTATTTATTTCGTATTCTATTAAAGCTGGGGTTGGTATTCTGGAAAACTAGCAAAATTTGAAAATAGCATCTCTTCAGCGCTCCGGCTAAACCCTCTACTGCCCTCAGAGCTATGATCTGACTGCTGGTTCGTGCCCAGCAGGGTCACGCACAAGCAGGTTAACATTTGACTGGATATTTCCTAATGGACCGCAAGGCCGTGATTGGTCGTCATTTATACAGGAGTGCACAGATAATGGATTTTTTTTTTTCTGCACCTCTTTTCAGATCTCAAAGTTATTGATGGCTGTCAGGGTGTAAAGAACATTTCAACCAATATTACAGTTTGTGTATACAGCTAAAAATTACCAACCCAAATTTTTCACTAAATGTCGGTTTTAGGCCAAAGAAGAGCAGATTAAATGTTGGATGTGGTTCCAGGATCCTGATCCAGGAGGGATTTGAAGGAATCTTTAACATTGCTTGATAGGGCAAGGAGGCGGAAATCACCTACAGTGTACTTGGAGAAAAAAAAAAGTGTAACAGGCCACAAGGGTGCCCTGTATTTCTACAACGTCTGCCAAGCTTGGATTAAAAAGTTCACAGATTGCACTACCTTGGTGGGGGTCTGCACTCTCTAAGTGCATTTCTAGTTTCTCTATCTGTCTATTTACTTGTTTGTCAGACTGTTTGTTTTTTTCACTTGTTTATTTTTTTTTTTGTCTGTTGATCTGTGTGTCTTTATCTGTTTGTGACAAATAAAATGGGATGGAATGATCTTTTTTCCACCCATTTTCTGTGTTACACAGCAGAGGAATAAACAACATAGGAATCTGACTCAGGAACAATTTCATGTTCATGTCAGTAATGTTTTTTTGTTTGTTTGTTTGTTTTTACTGTTGCAATAATTAACTCTGTATCATTTGTAAGGATTATCAACTTTTACTAATAATAGAAAGATTTTGGTATTGCCTAAAGGCAGAGCTCCCGCTGGATATCTCAACTGATAGGTATCCAAGGCTGATGTAAAAAAAAAAAAAAAAAAGTAGCATGGATGCTCCCAGGGATAGTTCATCTCCTCTGTTTCCCGTCTACAGTCTGGAGCAAAAGAAGGAAAGGTTAACAATGAGTTTTCTTTTTACCACTTTTCACTTGCCGATTTCTGTGTTCATTTGTATCACCTGTCTTTATAGTTTAGTTATCCGTTTAACAAGTTCATGTTTCGTGCACCTGTTCATGTTTGGTGTTGTTCTGCTCAGCAAAAGTTCGTCCGCCAACCTGAGCTAGATTGTGTGTTTTTTATTCTGTGCGAGTCTAAGTGATGGTGTATGAGCCTCTTTTTTGGGGGTTTCATAGTTGTTATGAATACATATCTTTTTCGCCCCATCAAAATGCAAGTCAGTGACACAGCATGGTCAATCAGCATCAAGTCAGGCACTTACAACGGACAACCATCGAGGTCATGTTCCATGCCTATGGGGCCCACTCTGGAGCTCCGTGATTATTATGCACTTTTTTCAATTTCAGTTTTACAACATTTAAATTTTCAAAACCAATACTTAAAAGTGTAAGCATGATTTTAGGTAGTAATCCTTTAAGAAGGATAAGCTCACCTTTACTTTAGCTACTAATTCAGTGGGAAAAGAGCTTGATCATGTGTCTTGCATGTTGCAAATTTGCAGATGTAAGAATAAAGTACTGTTTAAATAATTATATAAATATATCTGGTTAAAAAATGAAAGGATCTCGCATTTACATGGGCTGGACATGCTCAAAAACGGGTACACAATACATTCTTGACTTTCCTACTGTGGACGGATTTTTCATTTGAGTACTCTTGAATGCTTCCGTTCAATAAGGGATTCTTTCAGGAACCAAAATGCATTTGTCATCTCTGTGTGAAGTATAAGAACCTCAAACGAGGCGTATTTTGATCCTGCAGTCAAACAAAAGGCATGTGATTGATACGTGGAGGAGTTTTCCATCAGGGGTTCATGGGACGTGGGTGTAGTCTGTGTACATCTGTGTACATGTAGCATGTGTGTGTGTGTGTGTGTGTGTGTGTGTGTGTGTGTGTGTGTGTGTATTCCCACTCCGTCTGAGATAATTGGTCCAGTCCTGCAGTGTACAAGCCCAGACTTGAGGAGCATGAATGTGCATACATGACTGCCTCGTTGACTCTGTGGGTGGGCAGAAGGTTGGTTAGGGCTGCACGGGGATCTCGCCTTGTATGATTTCGCCGTGTTTCTCACCTGATTTCTGGAGCTGAGAGCTTCTTAGGATGCTGTTGTTGTAAGATCTCAGGGGGCTAAAGTCGGTGCTCGATGACCTGAGAGTTGAGGCAGAGTGCTGACAAACACTTCCTTGTTTTTTTCTTCTTTTCTCTTTAATAAAACCACAAAGACAAATGGATTTCTGATTTATAGGGGAAGTAGTTTATAAGCAAGCTCAAACCCAGTGCGGCGTGATGTTTAGCTACACAACAGTTTATAAGTCTATCGTACACAGTGGCTCAGAAGTTTATCATTAATTACCGTTCGTTGTTTTATTATGCACGACCGTTCAAACACTGTCGTATATAATGGTTTATTGCTGTATTATGAACAATGGTCTGTAACTTTATCATACACAACGGTGTATAATTTTAGCATAAACAACACTTTGTATCTTTGTCGTACGCAGTGGTTAATAACGTTATTATTACTGACCATTTGTATCTTTACTGTACTCAAAAGTTTGTAAGGCAATCTTACACAAGGGTACGTAACTTTATTATTAGTGACAGTTTGTAACCGTGACTGTTTAAAACTACATCATACTCACTGGTTTGGTACTTTATCATTAATGACATTTTGTAGATTTATTGTACACAGATATTCGTAACTTTCCATCAATGAGCGTTTGTAGCTTTATTGCACACAGCAGTTTGCTATTGAATGTAATGCTTTAAACGTTATCATGAATCCCAGTTTAAGGATTATCGTACACAGCAGTTCATAACACCACTGTACACAAGGGTCCATAGCTTTATCATTACTGACCATTCTTTTCACTGTGCATGAGATTTCGTAACAGTAAGAGTACGTAAGAGTACGTAACTTTATTATTATTGACACTTTGTTGGCACGACAGTTGATAACTCTGTCCTACCCAGTTGTTCATAACTTTCTTATTCATGATTGTTTGTAGCTTTATTGTACACAACAGTTCGTAATGCTATTGTATACACTAGTTTATAATTTGATTTATTAAAGTTCGTAAATGGTACACAAAGCGTTGTAATGCTATCATACCCAGTAGTTTCTAACTTTATTATTGATAACATTTCGTAACTAGTAATTTGTAATTTTCACCGTAACCCGACAGTTTTAACATTCATGAACAATTGTACATAATTTTATCGTACAAAACAGTTTATAAGTTTAGCATAAGCAGTGCAGTGTAACTGTATCTAAAACGATGGTTTTAACTTTATCATAACTTTTACAATCGTACATAATTAAAAAAAAATTCTAATTACATTGTTCTGTTTTTTATGAACTAATTGTTTTTACTGGGCAACATTTGAGGAGTCTTTGAGTACAATCATTTCCGTACCAGAACTTAGTGATGTTCCATTGTTATCTGTATATGACAAAAAAAAAAAACAATTGAGACTTGAAACTTGAGCAGTTTATCGTACACAATGGGTCATAAACTTTATCCTACACAAGTAATTGCAACTTATTCGTATCATATGTACAGAATATCATGGTACTGGTGTTCAGAACTAAACAAAACCAAACCGTGATCCATTTTGTTGCTAAACAGTGCCATTTACATTTATTTATTTGTTTTTAATGTTTATTCATTAAGTAATTTTTGGCTCAGCACACCACACACACACACACACACACACACACACACACACACACACACACACACACCGTGCACTCATTTTAGTTTTCTTTCATTTTCCCCCTTCATCTCTTCTAACTTTCTAAATTTGAATCCTAATCCCGATTTTGTTTTTATTATTATTATTGTTATTATTATTATTAATTATTGATGGAAAATGAGTTGTTCTTTTCAATATCATCAACACTATCCCTGCTCAGTAGTGACTGCTTTACTGCACACATGACAAAGTCAGTTCAAGCGCACACCCTGCAACCTGTCAGCTGCTTCACTGAACAGAAATCACAATGGTTTTTTCTCTTCTTCTTCTTCTTTCTCCATCATCTCTGCTGAGCTGAACCCACTCGAGACGTGATTCCCCGCCACCTTGGGGCTCTTTAGGATCCCTCCTGAGGAAAAACCAGGGTCTTTTCCATGAGCTGTCTCTCGGCCTGATTCACACACCCTACACCACACAGCACTTTTAACCGATATAATTGATGTGGGATTTTCCCCTCTCTGATACTCAGCACTCTCTATTTTCCTAGTAAGATATCCGACAACAAATTTGGGCTGAGTGTCCTGATCATTCTCTGCATCATGGGAATTTCCAAAAAAAAAAAG
The DNA here is from genome assembly GCA_039654325.1 of Tandanus tandanus. Classification (NCBI taxonomy): domain Eukaryota; kingdom Metazoa; phylum Chordata; class Actinopteri; order Siluriformes; family Plotosidae; genus Tandanus; species Tandanus tandanus. The sequence continues at coordinate 3,487,017 of JBCNYH010000027.1, forward strand.
TATGGGGGTTTGGGTTTAGAGTCGAGTGGATATGAGTGGAGTCGAGAGGAATAAATAAAAGGGAGGTCCTCGGGGGAAATAAGGGCAACATGCAGATACATGTTAAAACTGTGGAGAGGCGTCTCATTGACGCTGCTGAGGGATCCTCCGAACACTGATGTGATGGAACCGCAGATGCCGAGGCGAGACCGGGGGACCTGTGAGGAATAATGAAGCAATTAGGCGAGCAATTATGAGCACCTGTGATGCTGATTGGCGTGCTCGCGCTCCATCTGTGTTTTCCTGATGCTAAAGATGTCTTAATGTTGCTAAGTTAACCTCTAACAAAGCTTGTAATGATTAGGGGCCAAACGAGGATGACACTTACACTCACTCTCGTGCTCTTTTCCTCTTTGTGGCTCTCTCTCTCTCTCTCTCTCTCTCGCTCTCTCTCTCTCTCGCTCTCTCTCGCTCTCTCTCGCTCTCACTCACTCTTTCTCTCTCTCTCCGTGTCTCTCTCACACACGTACACACAGGAGGTTTGCATTAGAAAGAGGAGATGATCCCGAAGAGCCGGGATTGCGTCATGTATTATCGAAGCGCCCTCTTGTCTAAACACAGCTTTCAATAAATTGGGCTCTCCGTTTTTCCGATTCATTACAGTTAATGCAGTTTTAATTAGGCCCTGATTTGAAGCCTATTAGATGCAATTTATAAGGAGCAGCGAACGCCGCTGCATGGGATTAATACGACAAAAGGGCCGAGCTGAATTAGTCACTGTCTGGTGCGGCCCTGCCGACTGTGGGATTCTTCCCCGGTCGACTCGAAGCGGCCTGTTTATTTGCACAAGTGCTTTCAATCACATTAGACCTGTATAATGAATGGTGGCTTTCTCTTCGGGGATTGCATCACCAGTCGCCCTGCGTCTCTGTCACACAAGTGGCCTGTAATCAGATTCGAGGAGAGGTGTTCACAAGACCTCTCGTTAAAATGTCTCTGGATAAAGACGCTGATTATGCATTAATGAGAACTTTGCTTCAGGAATTAATGGCACCTTTGAGCACCTCTTTGGTAGTCGGGATGTGTGCGGCGAATTATCGCTATATTATCTCTCAATTAATGATCAGAATTATGATGAAGGAGTCATGCTGGCCTTTCAGACCACTTCTTCTCAATCCAGTATCAAATCCATTTAATGAACATTTAACCCTTACACTGCCCCGATCGTGGCGTTGCATTTTACAAATACAATTGTTCCATCAGTGAAATACCTGATAGCTTATATTATCTCCATATCAGAAGAAATCACTCGCAGGAGGAGTACTGTTCCCGCCACTACTTAGTCTTTAAGCTGTCAAGTATTATGGCTTTACCACTGACTGACACTGGAGACTCCTTCAATCAATTATGATATAAATCTCCTCACAGAACAAACTTCACCATAACAACAGGGATCTGTTTACTCTATGGGTCCAGCAATAAACTCCCTCTGTATGTTGTTTCTATCGAAGTAATAATTTATTCATGTAAATGAGTGCTGTGGTGAAATAATATCCAGTATATACTACACAGGTAAGGCGCGAGCTGATTAGTTCACTTTCTCAGGATAAGGGATAAGTTTGCTTCAATTAAAAATGTATAACAACAATCTTGTTTTAGTTTGCTTAACTTATGTTCCCTTGTAGTATATAGTAAAACAATTATTCACCTCAGGCTTGGTGGATATCCTTCTCCGGGACTATTCAGCAATATCCACCTCACCTTTAGTGAAAAATTGGTATTTATTGATTAGCCTTCCACATGCTAGGTGTGTGATAGTGAATATATTATTATTATTATTATTATTATTATTATTATTATTATTATTATTATTATTATTATTATTATCATTATTATTATTATTACTACTACTACTACTACTATTATTATTATTATTATTATTATTATTATTATTATTAACAACAACAACACATATTTGTAATTATTAGCTTTATCTCACTTCACTGAAGTTTCTTTTTTTCTTGAAGTAAAACACAATTTAACCTTCACAAATGATAAATAATTATTTATAAATGTGATTATAAATACTTTATTAACTTCCTTCAGTTATTAAAGTGCTTACTTTACCGGTAAACTAAGTTTGATGTGTTTTATAGAAATAAAATTAAGCCTGTTTCAGTTTATGTTGAAAATAATATATAGTACCTTTCATTATTTACATTACAAAATTTATCACACTTAAAGAATCCAAAACAATGAAACAAAGCATTGCATTTGTTCAATAGATGGCAATATCTCTGGCTGAGAGAGAGAGAGAGAGTTTTTTAAAAGTGGTGACTGCAGGTCCATAAAAAATGTGAAACAGCAGTTTGGAAGATGAGTTAGTGAAGCGGTATGGATTCAGAGAAAGAAAATTATAATAACGAGCTATTATTGGGCTATTGGACTAAACTACTCCAAAAAATACACACCACCAGCACCACCACTTTAATATGTTTCTTTATTTTTGTACCCTGTATGATGTGCACACTCATCTTAAGTACCTGGAAGTCTGTCTGTTTCTGTCTTTCTTTTTTTGTTATTGTAGAGATACATCATAAACAGTTGCTGACACAGAAATCTGAAGCACTCCTAAAAGTTATGGCTCCATATTTCCATATTAGAAAACAGGGCACAAACTATAGACTCTCATAAAAAAAAGTTCATTGTTGTACATTTTGGGATACAGTAAGTTGTTACCTGGGCAGTACTCACAAAGATACTTATTTGAACCCTTTTTGTACTGTTTTCAAACATAAATGTACAGTTTTATTGGTTCTATGCTTACTAAAGGTAAGCATAGTTTCCTTGCAGTCCAGTAATAAGCACTAGGGGGTACATTAGTGTAGATTGTACCTTAGGGAATAGAAAAGAACTTCTACTAAACCCGTGTTCAGGCATCTTTATTTTTAAAGCACTATTCACAGACAGTTGTCACAAAATACTTTACAAAGTATATAAAATATAGTTTACAAATGGAAGTAAAATATATAAGGACAAATAAAACCATTATTAGGTATGATTAAATATTTATCACCAAAACATAAGATGAAACATCACACAACATAAAATACACGCAAAAAAAATCAAAGACAAACCTTTGGTTTTAGCCTGTTTTTAATCATTTTCGGAAAAAGTGTTGAATTTTGTGGTGGGTGGCTTAGATTTTTAAAATGATGTCTTGTATAGAATTTATTGTATGTATAGTATGTGATTTGTGTTGTTGCTGTGTAAACAGAAAGGCAATTCATGTCAATCCATAACACATTTCCTCAAAATTTTTATTGATAGTTTTAAATGAAAATAACTTTAAGACTTTAAAACAACTTTTGCAAAAGTTAGCTTCAGGACCAAAACTATGTCTGTTAAATGATCTTGAGAAATAAATACAATTTTTTAAGAAAGATTTTTTAAACCACCACAAATGGCTTTTGGATTTGAGCTGTGTTAAATGTATAATAATAATAATAATAATAATAATAATAATAATAATAATAATAATAATAATAATTATTATTATTATTATTATTATTATTATAATCAAATAATCACTATATATTAAAGTTATATTGGTTCTTTAGTTCTGATTGATATTACTCTGTTTGAATCATCAGTGGAGTTTTATTTGTTTTGTTGATTGAAAGTTTATGAATAGGAACCATGTTTATGTCCCCTCAAGAAATATTTTTACTGTAGTAGCTGCCAGAAGAATCTTTTTGATCCATAATTCTGAAACTATTTTTGTTGCTGCCTAAAAAAAGGTAATTTGATGGTAGATTTTTAGATCCTAAATACAAATATTTGTTTGACAAAAATTACAAGTAATACTACAAGCAAATGTTGTTAAATTGTAAATCTATCTATCTATCTATCTATCTATCTATCTATCTATCTATCTATCTATCTATCTATCTATCTATCTATCT
>JBCNYH010000027.1:3507760-3518817 GCA_039654325.1 Tandanus tandanus
AAAATTAAGCTTTGGGTTCTTTTATTTTAAAATGGGAAAAACCAGAGAGGGGGGGGGGAAGCAGAATTCTTCCAGAGAGAGGGAAAAGTAAATGGTCTTTGAAAAAAAAAAAAAAAAAAAAAAAAAAAAAAAAACCCTACAGAACAGCATATTAAAACCCTCAACCACAATTGCTGCTAATTGGTAGATTATCCAGCCTGAGGGGGTGAGGAAGAGGAGGCTCACCCCGAACACCCTCTTCCTCAGAGCGACTGGCTCAAATTGTGGCTGAAAAGAGCGAGGATTAGCGGTGCCATTGTGGTAGTGCCTGACCTTGAGCGCGAGTGAGTGAAGTTCCATTTTGGCTCCTCCTCTTCCTCTCTGCAGCCTCCATCAGCACGTTCTCCAGCGCACTGGGTAATTAAACGCTTCGGGAGAGCCAACACGCCCACACAGCACTCAGTTACTTCACCAGAAAGGGCAAGGTGCCACGCAACTCGATGTTCCATCCAAAGTGGACAGTTAGGCAATATTAGCGAAAGTGAGAAATTAGCCTGAGGAATGTGGAACTGAAAGGGAAAATGGCACGAAGCAGCTGTTTTATTCGTGTTTTTTGTGTCTCCATGCATTTCCTATATGAAAAACAAATAAAACCTGCAGATACATGAGACGTTTGTTAGCTATCAAGAAAACTCCAGTAGTTTTTTACAATATTCACAACTTGTTTTCCATTAAATCATCTCACTGTACAGTATTTATGCCACAGTGCCTTTGAATACTGAATTGTGATTGGTCGATTTTTTTCTTTATTATATTCATTCTGACGGTAGTTCCAGTAGCAAGGTTTATATAAATAGTGGTAATAAATACACACACAGAGGCATGCACATGGTCAGAATTGTAATAAACTAGAATTGTTGGTATGGTGTTAAGTTTTCTGTTTTCTGTTTTCTTTTTATTGCTGCATGTGAGGACAGTTTAAAAAAAAAAAAAGCCTCAAGGACATTATTTTGTATCATTCCCACCCCATTACTGAATATTTTCATGGAGCAGAACACCCTAAAGCTCGTAAATCTTTAATTGATTGCATTTGTATAGTTAATATGCTAATATGCAACAATAACCAGTGGTCTATAATAAATAATGGTATATGGTAAATAATAATTAAATAATAATAATACTAATGATAGTTTTAATGTAATTATTATTATGAAGCAGTTTACACCTCATTTCCTTTTGTTTGTTTTAATTCCTTGTCCTTGATAATCTTCCCTCTCTTGAGGCCGGAAGACATTTTTTAGCGCTCGGCTGCTTGTAACACCTGGACCATAGCTGCTTTTCAGCACTTTGGGAAAGTGCACTCTTTCCTCAGTCCTTGGTTTGTGCAGTTTTTCCCAGGCGGAGAGCGAACCCCATCGCCGAGAGAGATGTTTTTCGGGTAAACGGCTTTGGACGAGCGACTACTTTGCATCAAAAAAGGCCTCAGTTTCCGACTGTAACCTGCGAGCTGATCAAAAGGCCGAGGGGGTGCGTCTTTAAAGCAGGACTGCTTTCTCCCCCTGCTTTTGACGGGAGAGAGGCTCTCCAGAGGCTGCCGTGGCCTTGGAGGTTAGCTAAACCAAGCCCTTCAGTCTGGACCGGCTCAATGGAGAGCTTCACTCACTACATAGTCCTCAAAGCTTTCACTCAAATAGCATGAGAGCAGCTTTCATGTGAAGTGTGTGCGGGGGATTATACGTGTGTGTACAGGAATTCAGCTTACTTATGTGATTGTGGACACAAAAATAATGAGCGTATGAGTTTCTAGTGCCTCTGTGAGTGAAGATAGGATGAGGGTTGAATGTGAAAATGAGTGTGTGAGGGATTCTAGGGGAAAACACACCAAGGCTCGTAAATAAAATATTATAATATAATATTAAGCTCGTGATAAATAATGTCAAGAAAAATGCATGATGGGTATATTTTACTACCTTTAAAAGTTAATTTTAGATAATTACATAATTGTTTTTCCTTTTTTTTTAATGTTAATTAATATTTTGTATAAATGCATTTATTTATTTGTTTTTGTCGGTTGGTTTGTTTGTTTGTTTGTTTGTTTGTTTGTTTTTGCATTGAAACATATATTGTGTACCATACAAACATCAAGTGTTTTTGGAATTTTTAATATTTAAAAATGACACAAAAAAAAAATAGGGATACAGATAAAAATTAAATAACTTCACAAACAAAAATTAAACAATTAAAGAATTACACAATTAAATAATTAGGTAAATAGATAGACAGATACATAGATAAACATCCTTTCTATTTAAAATCCATGACTTGTAAAATCTTATTCTTAATTCTTAAAAAGTAAAAAATATTTTGAATTAGAAAAAAAGGGTTTTTTTTGTTTGTTTGTTTTGTTTTTAAATAGCTAGCCATTTACTTCATAGTTAATAAATCCTACTAATCATGCTTGTAAGGTGTAACAAAATAAAATAAACCTTTAGACACAGTATTCCCACATTTATAATTTATAATATTTTATTACACATTATTATTATATTTCACAGCAGGTCGAGGGAGCGCCAGCATGTGGCAATGTGGCTTCACATATCATGTAGATCGGGACAGTGTGATCAGGACAGTGTGTGAGAGTGTGTGAGTGTGTGAGTGTGTGTGTGTGTGTGTGTGTGTGTGTGTGTGTGTGTGTGTGTGTGTGTATGGCCATTCTTGCTTATCCTTCCCCAGCTGCTTTCACTTACAGGACATGGGGCGGAGGTGCACTGCAGGGGGTCACGGGGTCACGGCGTGACCTCATCAAATTAGCCCTAACCGAACGAGGTGTTTAGCACGAGTTAACGTGCGTAATCTGAAGGGCAATAAATGCAAATGCAGTGGCCCATATGCCCACTTCAAACACCGCTGCCCTGGAATACCCCTGTAGGCCCTTCCCTACTCTGTGTGTGTGTGTGTGTGTGTGTGTGTGTGTGTGTGTGTGTGAGAGAGAGAGAGAGAGAGAGGTATGCTTTTAAAATGACAATGCCTTTCTCTCTAGCTGACCAGGTGCGAAACACTCTGAGAGGAGGAAAAGAAAGCCGTGTGAGATCTGTTACAAACACATTCGCCATGAATATATCGGAGTATCAGAGCTTTAATTCATTTGAAAGAGAAGGAGAGAGTGTTACACTATCTCTCTCTTTCTCTCTCTGTCTCTCGCTTTCTCCATTTCATCTCTCTGAAGAGCAAAAATGGACCTGTTAAAGAGGAGGGGGAAAAAAAACATAAAACATTTGCAAAATGCCCCCACATTAAACACACACACACACACACACACACACACACACACACACACACAGAGAGAGAGGGAGAGAGAGAGAGAGAGAGAGAAACAGGCTGCTGGGGTTGCAGATGATTATGGGTGAAGGCTGATTAGATGCCCTCAGGCTGTGGTTCATGCTGGGACATATGGCAGCTCCTATGTGCTAATAAACACCTGTGGACAATGTGAGAGAGGGGCCTCCGCCACCTGTGCCCACCTCTGCTACCCCCCCCCCCCCAGCCCCCCCCGTTATTGCATCCTCTTCTCCACTTCTCCACTCATTACTATGCTTTCCTGTCGTTTTTTCAAAAAATCTTTTTTAAGCCGTCTCTGTTTGTAACACTGAACATGCCTGACTAGAAATCATCTAGAAACCGTTATATACACCGATTTGTTCTGAATGTAATGTACTTTACCCACTCGTATGTCCACTCCAGATTGAAAAAATAACAAGAGGGTACATATTTCTTTTAATGTATCCTTATATTTATGCATGTGTATACACACACACACACACACACACACACTAACATATATATATATATATCCTCCATTCATTTTCACTGGGATTCAGGTCAGGTCATGTGACTGGCAAGAAGGTCCTGGGCTCAGGTCCCAGGTACGGGACTTTCTGTGTGAGTGTGAGTGTGAATGGTTGTGTGTGTTGGCCCTGCGGTGGTCTGGCCAGTTATTCAGGGTGTACCCCGCCTTCGTCCAATGTCCGCTGACACGGGCTCCTTCCTCCCCGTCAGCCTAGTAGGATTAAGCAGTTGGAAAATGAATGAGTGAGAGCCTTTCAGCTTGCAAATCATGAGTGGTGTGGAGTTTTTTAGCCCGGTATGGATCGGATGGAAATGGGGTGCAGCATGGACGTTTTGAGATCTCGTTGGGCTGAACAGTTTTTAAACGGCAATCTCCACACAGAAACGCCTGAGCCCGGGACTCGAACCCAGGACCTTCTTACTGTAAGGCGGATATGCTAACTGCTACGCCATCGTGCCGCCCAAGCTGAAAGGCTAATTAATAAATCGGACAATCATGGCATGTTTAGACGACTTTTTGCAACTACCTTTGGGTCAAAATCATGACACGAACTTCCTTATAATCACGGCGCTGTTGACGGATGATCCGTTGTTGTTCCATGAACTTTCTACCTTCGTCTCACCAGAATAAGTGTATTGAGTGGGATGTTTAAGGTCCGTTTAGCTTTGACCTTGTAGCTTTTTTCCAGTAATGTTGTCCCTGAGAACTTTATGAAGCTTGATGTGTAAAATCTTCCCAACCAATGGCACCGTCGTTTAGAATGCTAAAGGTACAATTTGCTGCGATATGATGTTTTATTTCAGTTACATTACAAAGCTTTGGTTCTTTCTTTTATTCATTGCACTAGCGGAAAGGGGGCATCGTGGCATTCTAATCTTGCTCCTGTCAATCAAACTGACCCTGATTTGTTTAGTTTAGTCTGTAAAAGCACACCTACATCAATGATTCGCAAAAAGAAACCTGACAATGAGGTCTGATTTATTACCCAGAACCCACTTTTCTTATTTATTCGCTCCTTACTTATAGATTTATCCCAGTTTGCTTATTTTGTATTTTGCTGTTTGTTCATTTATTCATCTTTTCTCTTTACTAAGTATTTTTAAATCTCTCGCACACTATTCACATCGCTGTAAATAAATCTTCCTTTTTTTATCCTATGTAACATTGAACCTTTGGATCATAAGAGCCAATTTAAAAGACTTTAAATCACTTCTTTGTGGGTTTATAAAGCTGAACTGGACGTAGTGGAGCGGGCGAGGATGCCCATTCTGGCCCAGGATGCCGTGCGGTGGCCAGAAAGCACATGTTGGTATGTGTGAGAAATGGCCCGATGTCTCCGTGCCCAGCCTGAAACGCGCAGTCGTGCTCTCTTTGACTTTATTAGAGCCCTTACTGTGGGTCCAGGCTGCAAAACCACATTACAAGTGGCACCCTTTAGAAAATATGTAGTCCTGTAATCTCTGGAAAATATCGCTTTAGCACCATGAGTGATGTCCTGGTGCAGGTTTTTTTTTCCAGCTCCAAGATGGGGCCTGATAATCAAGCGCAAAATAATTTATTGGATTTCATTTTCGTTAAACATCTGGTCCTCATTTGAAGACTCATGCGGCCCCGTTGGACATTCCGTGTGTTTTAATGCGGCTCTCGCCACACGTGAGTCCGTCTGTGAAGGGAAATGAAGTTCGCGTTTCTGTTACGTTGTCCGAAAGAGCAAAGTGAGGATAATTGCTGGGTTATTGATGCTTGCGATGTAGAGGCGATATCAAAAATCATGTTGGAGATTCTTTTTCAAAGCAGAGATTGGGTGTTTGGTGAGACTTGATTAAATTAAGTGTCATTTAAAATAGATTCAATTGAAATGCCAGTGGAGATTCTTGAACAAGACTGAATTTCTGTCTGTTAAATTATCTTTTTTAACCTCGACTACATTATATAGTATATACTCTATATACCCTATATAACCTATATATTGTATATAACCATATATACCCCAAGTACCTAATATATTTTATATACCACATATACTCTATATACTCTATATACCATATATACCCTATATACTCTATATACTCTATATACCATATATACCCTATATACTCTATATACCATATATACCCTATACCATATATACACTATATACTCTATATACCATATATATCCTATATACTCTATATACTCTGTTTACCATATATACTCTATACACTATTATATTACATTATATTATAATATATTATTTTATATTATATTATATTGTATAATATTTTATTACATTTTCATTCAGCAATATTTTCTATAATAATATTACTTACTAAATTCAGATTAACCCCCCCCCAAAAAAAAAAGAAAGAAAAAAAAAGAAAAAAAGTACCTCAGTGCACTGACTTATTTTGTCTGTGTGTGTGAATGTGTCATAGTCTCTGTTTTTTTTCTGGTTATTTCTAAAATATTATGACATTTTATTGTAAAGACTAATAAATACAGCCATATTTTATCTGAACACAAATATAATAATATATAGCAGGAAGTTGACACCATATCTCCTCTGTTTCATCGTGTAGCTAGTTTATTACATGCCAAAGTACTAATAAAGCTAATGAAAACATATTTAATGTCAGTTATCATTTCAGTTATTGTGTTTTCATCTATTAGGTCCAAGAAAAACATAAAGTATCGACTGCAAATCAGTGCATGACCAAGAAATTACAAATATGTGAAAAATTAACACAAATATCTAAAGTTATTGAAGTCCGAATGCCTAATTCCTGCTCTATGCTCTTTACTGTGCAAATCGTTTAAGTTCGGAACTTGAAGCCAGTATGATTAGTGTGTGACTATTAAAATTCCTATTAAAAAAGATGTCAAAAAAGTTTCTACTTTCCACTTTTTGTGCTTAAAAATAATAATAATTATTATGTGATATTATATTATATAATGCTACTTGCCTTTTTTTACATGAATCAATTTCTATATTTCAAAGCAAAAATAATTAAAAACGTTTACTCTCTTTATTTTTATACACTTGTCAGCATCTTCTTAATTTTTATTACTTGGCTTTATGGTTGCTTTTTTTTCTTCTTCTTTTTTAAATGAGAATTGCTTTTAAACATTCTTTGATTTCATTACGAATGGTCGGCATGTAATTAAACAATTAAAGGATATCATCAGTCTGAAACGTTTCTATAGGTTAAATCTGTCCTGAAGCAATTTATCCGGAAATAAGTTTAATAAGAAATGGCGTCCGCACTTTTTAAGTCATGAAATTATTCCAGATAAATGAAATAACATCATATTAATTTGAGGGAAATTGAAGCTTCCGAAAGGCGATGCCGGATTCATTCACTGCATGCTTTAGCTCATTAGAATTAGAAATGCTCGACAAACATGTTGTTTCCGTGCGGATGTAGTGCTAAATCAGTGGTTAGAGAACTAATTAAGTTAACAAAAAGACCTGGTCAAGAGTTACAAACTCTTCAGAAAGTTCATTCAAATCCCCACATTCGCACAAAAGTTTGCCGGCACTTTCACTGCGTTCGTTACTCAGGTTAATGAAGTGGGAAATGAATCATACACGTCAATACATCTTCTAAGCCATCTTATACTAAAGCATGGTACAAAAAAAAAAACAAGAACAAACGGAGCTTCGTCGTATCCCGTCATGGCGTACATGTTTTGCAGTGCCACCTATCTGAAGGCTAAACGCACCCCCGACCTCTAATCCTTTTCCTCATCCTCTGTTCTCCATCAAGGACCTTTTGACCCATTCAAAGAACCACTGCCCTTTGATACTGAGTACATGTCGGTAAAGTGGGCACCCTCCATCCATCCCCACCTCCCCCGGCAAACCTTCTTATTTTTCTAATAAATAGCTTCAGATGTAAATCACGGAGATCGGCTCCTCAGGGGCGAGTGCAGGAGAATGAGATCAAGCTTGTTGAAAAGCATGCCCACTTCAGGAACTAGATGCTCAGACAATACGAGGAGGGTGGAACACCGCTCAGTTGTAGTGGCGCTCCATTCAGAGGCACAACAAGTGACAAAGAAGGTTGAATGTGAGAGTAACCTGCTGTTTGGATAAATAAAGCAACTCTATCATCTGTTATAATTGCCCCAGGCCCTTTTCTCCTCTACTCTGTCTCGGCACCCCTATTGTCCAGCGGCGCGGCCTGTCCGGCCCCCTGAGATCCTCCTAATTGCTGACAGATTTGATTTCTCAGTGACGACGGGAGCTCTGGTCATGGCCTTTACATCCAATAATTGCTTTCTCTTCTCCCCCTTACTCTCTCCTCCCTTCCCCTTCCTTTCTCTTCCCGTCCCTCCATCATTGTCGTCCTCCCAACCCCCTGCGACTCTTCTCCCAAAACGGAATTCCCCTTTCCCGGCTCTGTGTTTAATGGTTTCCTTCTATGCTAATAAATCCTCGCCATTTAAATCACATTTAAAGATGTTTTGAATAACTGATTCCAATTACCCCCGTGGCCTGGCACCATGATGAGGGCAAAAGGGATAAAGAGAAACTGAGAGACACTCAGGATGAAGGAATGGTTGTGAAAAGGTGATCAGGACAGTGTCTCAAGAAAAAAAAAAATACACTGTTATGTCACGAATAAGGACTTATCACCCTGACTGTGTACATTTTCCAAAAACAGCGACAAGAATTTTGCTATTCCTCTTATACTATAGCAATTTCAACAAGGGGGTTATATTGTTCCCTCAGTTTGTGTTAGCAGGATTACGGGAAAAGTTTTGTATGTATTTTCATGAAATTTCTCCCGGAGTCGGGGCGTTGGACCAGGAACACTCCATTAAATTTTGGAGATGATTCAGATCAGATTCTGGATCCAGAATTTTTATAGAATTCTTTAACATTGCGAGACATTTTGGTTCAAATGGGGATTGCTGGGCTTGGCTTGACTTTGCGTTCTCCAAGTGCTCTTTTTTTAGTCTATTTTTTGCATTTGCTGTTATGTAACATTCGAGAAACAAGTCTGAACCCTTTGTTATTTACTTCACCAGCTATAAACTGTCTATTTGAAAAACACAGTTTCCAAGGAACCAGAAAGAACAAATTCCTTAAGCCTGACTGTCTCTTAGAAAGCTCTGACACTGGAGACTCCTTCCATAAAACCCATGTACAGTTTTCTAGATATCTTCAGTCAATAAGTTTATTCATTTTATCAACAGAAAAGTCTGGAATTTTGAATTCCCCTGCCATGTTGTTCATTTTATATAAACTGCATCAGGTAATTTTATCTTCAAATGCACTCTGTAAAATAATTATATTAATATTATTTTGCATTTATGTACGGATCCAATTCCCATCTCTTGCTTGAAATGCACTTTTCCTGGATCTGTCTGATTTTGCGTATGATGCTTTGTACGTTTTAAGCATGCGTTACGCTGAATGCATTCATCACAATGAAATATTTGGAATATTGCACAAGTCACATGTTCAGCAGGTTACGTCAGTTACGTTAGGTTACGTTAAGTTACGTCATCCGAAATTCCTCAAGATGACAAAAAACATGAAAGTAAGTGATTTTTTCATTCTCACTTTTTTCAGTGATATTGTAATATTGACTGATGAGCTCATTTGGATGTTGCTCATTTCCTCATGCTATTAACACGCTACAGTGCAAGCTAACAACACTTGCGTAGCATAATGCTATGCAAAAATATTTCTCACTGTTATTCATTTCAGAGCAAAATGATGCCATTTTCAAGAAACTGTTGCTTGAAAATGAAAAAAATAATTTTAAAATCATTAAATATGTATGTTTTTTAGTTTCCTTTAAAAAAAAAAAAGAATACAGCAGTGCTACCACAATTGTTTAATAATAATTCATAATGCCTTTTTTTTTTAATCTTTATTAAGGTTCGGACCTAATGTGTGTATTTAAATTCAATAAAGTAATATATATATATATATAAATTGTAGAAAATCGGGTTAAATAGCATATAATTTTTATATTTCAACAGCTTGTTATATCTCTATTCATTTTGGTAAAATTTTCCTGCAAAAACGGTGTCTTTGATGGTAATACACTTCTTTACTACAAAGTATTTCTTACTACAACTATCTTTTACAAGCTTCCTCACACACACACAAACACACACACACACACACACACACACACACACACACACACACACACACACAATCCTGTACTGCTATTATTGTGGGGACTCTCACTGACAATGCATTCCTAGCCCCTTTCCCCAACCTTAACCATCCCAACTAAATGCCTATCACTGACCTTTAACCCTCAAACAGACCTTTGGAAAAGTAAGGAGGTCCTCACTTTGCTGGTTAAAAAGGTGTTTGGTCCTCACTATGTATCAAGTACAAGAACACACACACACACACACACACACACACACACACACACACACACACACACACAGTGTTTGCTTCCCTTTGGGAAAGCTAGAGGGCTCACTAGAAAAAAGCACCACAATCACTCCAGCAAACATTAAAAGCTTCATTATCCCAGGAACAAAAGTGCCAGTTTATTTTCACTTAACACAATTAGTCATAAACTGCATTTTAAGTTGCTAATCCAAGCTCGCACATCATTCTCTGCCAATTATTCATACTTTCATATTTTCACATGCCTGCAGTATTCACAGTTTCAAAGCAATTTGTCTTTTTCTTTCTTTTTTTTTTTTTTTTTTAACTGAGAGTCAGCTGTCGGAGCGTTAATCAGGCCGCCTACACGTTGCACGGATTAACCGTACCGCGCCGACCTGCTGCACCACTCAGCCAAGTGCTCGCTTCAATCTATATCACCTTTTTGTCTTTTCCACCCGTAAGTGGTTCTGTGCTACGTTTCCTGTCAGGATCGCTCTAATCCATTCAGTGAGTGGGCGGAATAATTAAATGATTAGTAAAATATTAAAATATTGAATGTTTCTTGCCTTTTCTGTTCACAAAGCCTCCATGGGAAGCGTTTACGGGCTGAGGCGTATACGCTCCGAATTGGTTTGACAGCGAGCGCTGAATGCTTGAAAGTAATTCAAATGGATTCTGTCAACGTGCGACGTTAACAAGTGTTGACTTATTGCTCGAAGATTCTCACGTTCGCATTCATATTCACACACCCTCATGAATCCGCGAACGTGTCGGCAAATATGTCCAACTGTCCAAAATAACCCTGTTTTATTTGTGTGTGTGTGTGTGTGTGTGTGTGTGTGTGTGTGTGTGTGTGTGTGTGTGTGTGTGTGTGTGTGTGTG
>JBCNYH010000027.1:3518917-3531491 GCA_039654325.1 Tandanus tandanus
GTGTGTGTGTGTGTGTGTGTGTGTGTGTGTGTGTGTGTGTGTGTGTGTGTGTGTGTGTGTGTGTGTGTGTGTGCCATTTATCTGGTATAAAATGAATACTATTCAGAAATCTTTTCCGATCCAGCATTTAATATGAGCGACTCTATTACATTTGAATTTGAATCTATTACATTTTTTTTTCTTCAGGATGCCGCTAAAGGTCACCTTGTCTATCAAAAATGTCCAAGAAGCATAATGTCATCTACATAACCTTTTGTCAAAAAAAAAAAAAAAAAAAACACTAGCATGCCAATATCAGATTTTCCATCCGAAGATGAAAGACGACCTTTTGTGTAGCCGTGAGACCAAAATACGTAACACGTGATTACTATTAGGCTGCGTTCGTCGGCTTCCTGACATCAGGCGATGTCACTTCCCATCTGTAGATGTTACAAACTGCCTCCACGACAAGAGTGCAAGAGGCAAAGCGCGTAATCCAGAGTGCATATCCATCAGGACCAACATCTGGTAAGCGCATTTGGGTTCCTCTACTCAGATAGAACCAAGGTCTTTTTTTCCCCCCTCTAACACGTCTCGTCGAAGAGTGATGGTGACAGTAAAGCAAAGCTCCGGCTCGCTGACCCCTCAGTGCTCAGACCCCTGGGACACCTGCACCGAGTGGACTTTTACTGCTGTAGTGCTAATAGTCATAATGGCCTACGGGGCTGAGGAGCGCAAGAACAACGCCTCGCTCTGTTTTCAGCAACGACCCGTCTTAAATGTTTGTTTAATGAAATGAGCCGTAATAAAGCTTGAGATGTTAAATACGTTTGTTCATTAGCGGAAAAAATAATAAGAACATGTCGTTATAAAGGATTTGACCAGGCAAAATTCTGCATTCCAAAGCTTACACTACTTTAGCACTAATACGCTATTAATTGTTAGCTTGACTAGCGGCTAATAGAAGGTTATGGCTTCATGAGTGTGTTTGTTGGGGCTGATTAGGAAAAGTTCTGGAGACTAATTCATTATCAATATTAGCAGTGTCTATGTTCAGTGAATTTGGATTCATGTTTAACGGTGAATTTGCTACATATGATTTAATAAAAGTGTGTTTTTGTTTAAATATAAACAAAATGTCATTAATTGGCCAAATTCCATTCATCAGGCAATGATCAGTTCTTTTGTTCCAGCAAAAATCAAATCCACACACATAACAGAAGCCCTCCTCAGATATCCCATAACACCCTGTTGTGTGTGTGTGTGTGTGTTGTGAATAGGTCGAGTCGACTCTTATCAGCCCAACACACCCCTGTGAGGAAGCACGTTGAGCCCCAGGCTCGTGAACTTTGGCACCCGGTGCTCATAAAGGTCATCAATTTAGCTAAACGCCGCCAATACGATGCGTATCTCTCCATCGATTATATTCAGGCAAGAATCACGGCACTGACATTCTTCACGTTTAACATTTCGATGATATAATTTGGATAGACAGACATCATGCTTCACTACAACGGTACCACATTTCTACTTTTTTTTTTTTTCTTTTTGCGCTTCATTCAGGCTCAGATTTCTGATTCCGAGAGCTGAGCGTGATAAGCTATACAACACAGCCAGGAAATAGATAGCACGAGGTTTAAATAGCGACAAAGCTCAGTGTCAGTGATGGACACGGGTGTGTTATGTATGTAAATTATTGGATTTTTATTTGTTTTTTGTTTTTTAATGTGTATGGATTGGAGAAAAAACAATGAATGAAGATACTAGAGAAGAAGAAGCTTTTCTTTAAGTGAAAATGTGAACAAAAAAAAATACTAAAATAATATGTAAAAAAATTTTAAATTTTTAATAATAATAATACAGAATAAAAAATATTTTAATTGTCTAACCTATAGTACTAAAATAGTTGTACCTAATTTTGTAGTGCGTCATTTTACTTTGAACCATTTGGAGTAACGTTCAGCTTGAAACCTGAGAATCTCAGCCAGTTAAAACTACAAAAGTAATAAAAATAAAATGCATCATAACAATATAACCAACTAGAAAAGCACTCAGAGAGTGCAGACCTCCGCCAAGGCCGCAAAAGATCTTTAACATTTTCTGGATCCTATTATAATATGGATCACTGCCAAACTCTAATCAATTGTTCCTTGTATAATTTCCCAGCAATCCTGAAAATTTCATCAAACTCCAAAAAGAACTTTTTGAGTAATGTTGCTAACAGACAGACAAGCAAACAAACAAACAAACCAACGCCAGTGGAAACATAACCTCCTTGGCGGAGGTACTAAAAAGACCGTATTTGAAATATTTGTCACCCCCGCAAGGTTAAATATAATATTAATTCTCAATAAAAGCTCTTTTGGAGAATAACCACCAGGAGGTAGAGAAAAACAAAAAATAAAAATCTTTAAAAAATTCCCTGCATCCAGACAATAATATGGATCCCTGTCCCTGGATCCCTATCAATTGTTCCTTGTATCATTTTTGACTCATCTTAAAAATTTCATCAAAATCCATTCATAACTTTTTGAGTAATGTTGCTAACAGACAGACAGACAAACCAACGCCAGTGAAAATGTTGGCCTCCTTGGCAGAGGTCAAAAAGCTTTAACCCAAGTTGATGATGCTACTGTGACGGGACACTGTGAAGTGTTTTATTCCTCTTATACACCTGTAAAAAGCCAGAATTTTATATAATTTATTTAATTATGAACAGAATTATAAAGCATGTTTTATCCATTTAGCATTACATAATATTTACCTATAGAATAGCTTCATGCAGTTACTCTCTTATCAACCTTTTCAACCTTATCAACCTCTTATCAAAATTTTGTGAAATAAATCTTTAAAAAGTACTATATTTTTGTGTGTGTGACAAAACTTTAAAAAAAAAATTGTAAGGAAAAAATTTGATATTTTTAAAATGTAATACTTAGCATTGGGAGCTAATTTTACCATTTTTACAAACCTCACAGCAGGTCAATACAGAAAATCAGAAACATTTTTTAAGTCATCTCTATTAGCCCATATCTACCTTTTGCTCATGTTTATTTATGAATATTTCTAAGTAGTTTAGGATTTTTTTTTTTTTTTAAATAAAACAGAAACACATCCTTTGTCACGCCATTCCTCACGGCTTTCCCTGTGGGTGTCTATTCTCCGTTTATGTGATTACCTCCAGGAATGTCTGTTTATATTTATGGCTGGCATTTATTTAATTTATTAACTCAATAGGAGCTGTTTACATCTTAAACGGATATGGCGTTATCGGTGAAAGGAGACATGAAAGCAGCGCGGCATTTAGTGGAGTGTTCAGTTTTGCCGTGGCTGGTAATAGGCTTTCTCAGGCCTGCGTTTGCACTTTGAAGCCGAGCTGACTTAATGATCCCAGAGCGCTCGCTGCCATGAGTCTGCTTCTCACACATTTTTAAACACTTCATCACTTTGGATGTATAGCCGCTTTTCCTCCAACACTTTCCCCTGGCATGTAATACAGCTTAAGACTGTCGGCGGTATGCAAATACACCGGCAAAATCACTCGGAAATGGAACTGTGGGGCCACTTCATTTCTCATTTCTCAAAAATAATAATAATAATAATAGTAATTATGATAATAATAATAATAATAATAATAATAATAATAATACAATTATAATGATAATAATAATAATAATAATAATAATAATAATAATAATGATAATAATAATAATAAGCAATATCCCAAAGATCCTAATATAAATAAATAAATAAATGGCCAGAATATTTGAAATTAATTCTGGTATTTTGCTGTATCTTTGCACTGACAGTGGGAATTAAAGTGCATGAACAAAGTGCATGGAAGTCATTTGAAAGGTAACCAGGGCAACTGACAAATACAGCTGAGATCGTATTTATTATGGGATTGCTTTAGCAAAGAGGGTGCTGTTCTTCCAGAACCACAAAATAAATGCCGATTTACACAATATGACTGAACACCACCATCTGTTTGTTTGTTTGTTTAGCAGCACAATGAATCTTAAGTGTATTTTGTCATCACCCAAAACACATACAAAATGGAGTCCACAATTAGTCTCTCCAATCCACGCAAAAGATTTTTTCTTCTAAAATGTGATTTCATGGGCTTCCCAACGGCGCATCAATAAGGTGTGCTGTTATCATCCTAGAGAATCCAGGTCAATGCTACAGCCATCCGCAGCCTGGAGTTCATTGGAGATAATTGGCCGAGCTCTCACGGGTGGAAGGGATGGCGTACATGCATTTAACGCCAATCATGGTCTGTGAGCTCATGCGTATAAGTGGGCGGATAGCACTTTCCCTCTGAGTGTGCTGGCTGCCCCAAGAAATGTGCATGTTAAGCAGTTCATAAAGATTCGGTTGGTAGCAGACACTCCTCCCTGGTTAATGATGGTCATGTGACAGGAAATTCAATACTTGGTCGGAATTGGCTATATCTATTCGAATAGAAAATCAGAGGGTAAATTTAATGTTATCGTGGATTATGCTGAAGTGCGTACGCAAAAAAATTAAAAAGCACAGCTTGTCATGTTACCCAGTAATTACACAATATAAAATCCTCTGTCCACTGACACTGGAGGCTCCTTCCGTAAAATTATTATTTTTTTAAATTATGTCTACAGTTTATGTTTAAAAAAAACTCTATTAAAGCATCTCGGGAATTATATAAAATACTAGAAAAAGGCATGGCACGCCCCCCCTTTCAGGGCTAAAAAATATAATGGCTTTTTTTTTTTTTTAATAGGACTGAATATTTAAATAAATAAATAAATAATTGCCTCTAATACAGATGAACAAGACAAACAAGATGCCGAAGCACTGCTGAAAAATCTGGGAGTCTGTGGTTGATCCTGATGGTATGCAGAGATGCTAGAGGGCACCAGACCATAAAAGAACACGGATGTTTAAGACGGACGCTCATACTGCACAACCAAGACACAAATTACACATTGTAAAATTCCAGTGGAATGTTGTAGCCTGTAAAATATGCTGTAAAATCAGGGGCTTGTCTGTTTCTGTTTCTGTTTCTGTATGAAACCCTCCCTGCTTTCACTGTACACCATTAGGTATCTGCTGGAATCTTCTCAAAGCTGGCGCCGTGATTTAACTCTTAAACTATTACTGCGGAGAAATTTCTGCCAAACGCTCGCAGATCCGAACAGTCGCAGATCTTTGTCACGCAGCTTCGTCCTGCCGTCGAGTGTGATATGGTGGCACATCCGAGTTCCTGTCATGTAAGCCGTTTAAGTGGAGTGTGATAAAGGGATAGATTTGCATTTGTGTATTCGTCACTGCGGCCCAAAAAATTTTATCGGCAAATGAGACAGGATTAAAAAAACAGATCAAGTCAGAGAAATGTACTGATGAGCTGTTTTAAAAATAAGAGTAGACAGCTGAGGAGAGTTGAGTCTTTTGGTTTGATTTGTGCCGTCCCAACTGCCACTCAGTGAGGGTGCACTGGTCTATATCAGGTTTGTCAAATGGGGAAAATACTCTAGTCGAACATATGGGTGGAAAACTCCAGGCGTAGTTCACGGTTCAATGGCGAAAGCTTTTCATCCATCACGGCTTGTGTAGCGGAGCCTCTGTTGCCAGTCATGTTCAAAACAACCACTTCAGATTTGTGTGTTTAATATATTTATAGCCGCTAATGCTGCTTGCATAAGTATTAACCCTCCACGTAGGTCTTTTTTGATAATAATATATCTGATCTAGGTAGAGATGTAGGTTTGTTAGTTAACTAGTACCTAATAACTAGTGTGACATTCATACATAATCAGTATCCATAAACCTAGGGCACTTTTTTCATTTCAAAGTGTCCTTAATCAGAAGAGCTTTAAAGCCGCCACTGCTCTGCTTTCATTCATTCATTCATTCATGCATTCCTTCCTGGATCTTTCCTTTCTTTTTCTTTACCTCTGGGCACATTAGCATGCATCTGAACACAACACACGCCTCCACTGAACAATTACAGACACAGAGATGAAGACAGACAGACAGAGAGAGAGGGAGAGGGAGAGGGAGAGAGAGAGAGAGAGAGGACCGCAGGACACACACATGTGGGTCTTTCCCCTCTCGCATACTGAGATAGATAGGGATTTGCTTTAAAGTGTACATACCCAGCCCTACCCCCTCCCCTCCCCACCCACACCCCCATACCCCCTCCAAAGGAAGACTTCAGCTCAAAGCTGTCAATCTTTCAGCATCTTAACATGTGGCCCAAGCAAACTATTATGCATAGATAAAACGCGCACGGGTCTGGACTCGTAAACAGCCGGTAAAAATGAGACGTGGCTTCAGGGGAACGTCTTGGGGCTCGTTCTAGATAACACTGTATCCTATATTCATTAAAAAAAGATAAAAGGCAAGCTGTATATATTATATAATGGGGAAATTTTGATATTTCCTATTATATACAATCTTATGCCTCGTGCTAAGAAATACTGTAGAGCAAAGATACCTTGAAAAATGACATGAAATCTTTCTACACGTAATAAATGTATAAAGAACAGTCAGCAGTAAAAAAAGAAATGAAGTCGATATTTTGTTTGATAATCCTTTGCCTAAAAAATTGTCTCAGGTACATTTTGTGTAGACTAATTCGTTCGTTCATTCATTTTCTCAGCCGCTTAATCCTAATTAGGATCGCAGGGAGGCTGGTGCCCATCTCAGCCGACTCTGGGTGAAGGCGGGGTACACCCTGAACAACTCGCCAGGCTATTGCCGGTCCGACACACATAAGACCATTCACATTCACACCTTAAGGGCAATTTGGAACAGCCAAAAAGACTACTGTGCATGTTTTTGGACTGTGGGAGGAAACCGGAGTACCCGGAGGAAACCCATGCAAGCACGGGAAGAACATGCAAACCCCACACAGAAACGCCCCGAGCCCAGGAATCGCACCCAGGACCTTCTTGCTGTGAGGCGGACGTGCTGACCACTGCGCCACCGTGCCGCCCCAGTTTGTGTAGATTTATAAGAAAATGAGCTGCTAACTTCGGCTAACCATTTTGACAACCAACCACAGTTCTGGAAGATTCTTGCACTTGTTTCTTATTTTTACAGCAAAACCCAGCAAAAGTTTTTTTTTTCAGCAAAAGCTGTATAAAGTGCAGCTTTACCCATGAAAAGTGATTTTTACTGAAATGTTTTACTGATTAGTTTTTATTTATGTTCCACAAAGTGAGCTGCTGTATTCAGAATATATAACGGTCCATGCTGGGAGCCCAGTCACGACCACATCACGGTCGTCCACAATCATCTTATGATGATTTGGGAGCTAACAAACATCTCCCTACTGTTTGTACAGTCAATCCAGTCACATTCTACAGGAGTATGTACAAGATTGAGTCATGTCCAGTTCAGTACTACACCAATTTTTCCTACATTTTCAGAAAGAAAAATTAAGAGGTTCAAGAAATGAGAATGAGATTTAATCACAGACTATTAGGTGTAATTATGCAGGAATGCAGTATAGAGCAGCTGGGTTTCAGTTTTAGATGATCCAGTTTTAAGAGGAAGCACCAAGATCCAAGTACCAACCACGGTTACTGGTAAGAAGGACAGGCTGATTTGTGGCCATCGACGTAACGGTTCGGAAAGGAAATCTTTTTAGCTTTTCAAAAGTTCCCAAGATGTCAAGAAATCCTTGTGAATGAAACATGGGTTCTAATAAGACTTTGACGGTCGTTATGTCCGAGAGTCCAATGTGCCATGGTGTTGTTTCAAGTCTGATGTGAACTCATTTATTATTTATCCATTACACAATTTACCACTTAAACCTAAACTGGTCAATCAGCAAGGACATATATGGTGTTTGGAGTTTGCTTGGGTAGTTTCGCTCTGAATCTACAGTATGAGGCTAATGGAGTTGGCGTTTTCAGGGTACCACTGGAGCTGCTACCAACAAGTACAAGACAAGCAAGCAAACTGTTATTGATAAGTGCTTGTGTCATGGCACAATGATGTTCAAACCCAGTAAGGGTCTTCCAGTAGAACTTAACTACACGAACGAGGAAGTGGAAGTGCTGCTTAGTATGCTGGTGAGAACCAGCAGCATGGGGTAAGACGAACAAATTAAACAAATGAGAGTGATTAAAACAGCTGGATTCACAAATTGCATGACCAATCCGGGCAATTATTGAACCAACACATGCAATCATGGTAAATGAGATACACCCACTTTGGCAGCGCTCAGATGTTGCATTAATTTCAGCCGTCTGCAGGCAATTTGTAGCACGTTAAATGAGCAAGCAAGTCCCCTGTGTCCTCCGTGCTGTGAGTAGCTGTCGTCAGGTTCATTCTGTCTTCTCCTAATGGGCTTGATTTTTCCAGTTCCAGTATTTTACAGTAATCTGGTGAAACGCAAAGCTCGGTATGGTTGATGCCTGTTAGAAATCGTTTTAGATTTATCACCGGATGAAGTTTGCTTCTTTGCTTTCTCATTAGTTTCACTTATGAGGTTGATGACATGTTCTGGAAGTCTGTCTCACCAACAAGCTGTTCTGTAAATATTTATCTCAAACTGCCCCCATCATGCTCATGTGGGTTAGGGCACTGTGGGACATAGTGTACTCTATAAACATCAACGAAATCCTCGCCATTTAGCAGCCCACTGTAATGGAACAGAAGTTAAACAACTGTAATTTTTAATTCGCACCAACAGCATGCCGGGGATTCGCTCTGGATCTTTGACGACCCTGGCCAGGACAAATCGCTGGCTTAAGTATGTATAGAATGCACAGCTAGTATGTATAGTATACATACAGTACTGTATATATTAACCTCAACCCTGGCCTTGGCAAGAAAGCATGTTTTAGTTGATGATTTTAAAGCAAACAATAACTAGAGGGGTAGTCATAGAATCCATGGTACCTCCAGCACACAGCATGGATGATGTAGCAAATAGGCCCCATATGGGCACTGGTTTTAATTACTCATGTGCTTATCTTATGATATGAACAAATTAGCAAAAAAAAAAACAAACCCTGCAGGTTTAATGAAATGACCTTTGAAGGTCACTCAAGGTCAAAGATCACTGTCTCATTTGAAAGTCCACATGCAGCGGGTTTTTCTGTTAGGGTTCTGTAGTAACGGCATGTCTGTCGATACTCGTTTCAAAGTTATAAACGCACAAAATCCTATGACCTTGATTTTCTCCTTTCACGGTAACTCAAGGTCAAATACAACTGCTTCATTTAAAAGTCCATATATGGATTCCTATTAGTGTTCCATAATAATGGCATATTTATGGGCACTCGTTTCAAAGTTAGAAAAGCTCTATTCTTGTGACCTTGCTCTGACCTTGATCTTTGACCTAGACATTCCAAAATCAAATCAGGTTTAGGACTCAGATAGGGTAGTGCCCTCACCAGGTTTGGTGAAAATCTGTGCTCGGATGTGGTCAGGATTTTGTTCACAAACAGACATTTTAACTCACAAATGCCAGTGATTATAGTCCCTCCACCAAAATCATGCAAACGTTACAGGTCAAAGCCTTCCCAGCATGCCATTTTCTATCAGTTTTGTGTTTTGTCAGGGCTAGGAAACATTTGAGGAAAAAAAAAACAACAACGGCAGCACTAACAATGTTTATCAAAATAAACCTGTGTTTATGTGGGTGGGTAAAAAATAGAAACAGTAATTTTATGTTATTTCATCTCCATCTCCAGCACCAATCTAGTCATAGATATTATGTCTGGATTGAAATATCGTATCACTGATAAATGTGTCACATTACTGAAGAAAAATGAGCGATTCAGGCTGTCTTTCATATTATAACTGATAATATGAAATATTTTTCCCTGTGAGCCTTCGCAAGAAAAAAGAAGCATCCAAAAGGCATCCCTGTTCATTTAAATGGTGCATATCAAGATTCTCGCTCTTTAAAGTTTGTGATAAAATGAATAAACTGTACACAAAGAAAGACCTGCATCGTATACAGGACTTTGCATACGTATTTACTCATTTTAAGCAAAATGTGGAGGTCTGGGGTGTCAATACCGACAACTTATAACACTGCACACCAAAATGACAAAATGTATTAAGGGGCAAAACCATGTAAGAGCATCGCCAAGCAAAGGTTTTTGTCCTCTGCTTACATTTAGGATCAGGGTTTGATGGTGATCTGCTCAGTGTATGAACATGAACATAAAATGGGATTTTAGTTTAGACCTTTACACACCACACACGCACGTCTTGCTGTTAGAAGGATGCCCATGCTGGAGAAAGAATCTGTGTTTCGTCCATAAACAAAATTCTCATGGTGTTCTCACTCGTCATTCATTTGCTGAAACTCTTAATCCTATTAGGGTCGCGGGGAGGCTGGAGCCTATCTCAGCTGACACCGGGCTGTGAACACTTTGGACTGTGGATGGAAACCCGAGTACCTGGAGGAAACCTACGCAAGCACAAACATGTAACAAACGACACACCGAAATGCCCTTGCTGAGCCCAGGACTTGAATGTAGGACCACCTTGCATCCCCTTAGGATGATATATATATATATATATATATATATTTTTTTTTTTTTATTTTTTTTTTCTAGTAACATTGCTGTATAAGCTAAACGTCTCAATCAGTGAGCCATCCGTTGCTAAGTAGTGATCAGGACATATGGGTTAAGTAATATTCAAATAAAACATCAAACTTGTGTTCCAGACGACTAACCTTTCAGGAGCCACTTGCACATCTGCAGCTCCATATATCAGCGAGGCCTATGCATTCCACCGAGCTTGAACTCTGTGTGATTTGTGTTCTTCCCTCCTTCTTCTTTTTCTTCTTCCTTTTTTCCCCCTTTTTAATTACATTTTCATCTGAGATCTAAACGACTAAAAAGCGCCGCCTCTTAAATCAATCTCGCAGCCCGGGGACGTTACGGCTATATCCCATCTCTCTCTGCCGCACTCTCACTGTGCGTTGGACGGCATATAGATTGCCCCGTGCTAACAGATGGGCCGATCTCGCAGCCAGAAATGCATAAAAGTGTTTAATAAATGTAATACAACCTATGTAGTTTGGAAGGAACTGATGGAAAGCAGAACCAGGTGTGTGAGCAGGCGAGGATGTTACAGCCGCACAGGTTCCTGTTGTATATTGGACACTTTATGCGGACCCGCCATCATTTCTGAGGGAAGTGGACAACATTTAGAAATAACTCTGTGCTTTTTTTCTTTTTCTTTTTCTTCTTTATACACTCACACATCAATGGGGAGCAATAAAAAGAAGCAGGTGAGGTTGGAATGTGGGGTCTCTGGATGATTTTATCCCACTCCAGAGGCAGAGAAACACATTACACACTTCAAAAGGTAGTACAGGAAAATGTTTGACAAATTGTCAAATTAGGGATTAGGGTCATGACCCTGTGTGCGGTGTGCTCACACCAGTGAAGCTGTTTCACTTTCGAAAACATAAAAACACTTGTGATGTAAGAGGGTAGTATTTAGGTTGTGTTCAGGTCAAAGTTCTGTCTGAAATTGCGAGACTGGTGCAGGAGCTTTACAGCTTGGAGAAAAATGAATTTTACACAATTTTCCTCTCACACAAAAGCCAGTCATGCAGCCAAGACATATCGTTGTGTATTCAAGATAGAAAGCAGAAGTCTGGTCAAGGCCACTTTTGTGGCATCAAAGACAGGTGCAAGACCAGGACCAGTCAAATCCAAGTCAAGAACGAGTCCAAAGAGATTTGAGTCCAAGTTGAGACCGAGTCCAAAGAGGTCTGGGTCCAGGTTGAGACCGAGTCCAAAGAGGTCTGGGTCCAGGTCAAGACCGAGTCCAAAGATATCTGGGTCCAGGTCGAGACCATGTCGATAGAGGTTCGACTCCATGTTGAGACTGAATCCAAAGATGTTTGAGTCCAAGTTAAGATAGAGTCCAAAGATGCTTGAGTCCAATTCAAGACTGAATCCAAACAGGTTTTGGTCCAAGTCAAGACCGAATAAAAAGAGGTTTGGGACCAAGTCAAGACAAATCCAAAGAAGTTTGAGTTCAATTCAAGATCAAGTCCAAAGATGTTTAAGTCCAAGTCGAGACCTGGTCCGAAGATGTTTGAGTTTTAGTTGAAACCAGGTCCAAAGATGTTTGAGTCTAAGTCAAAACCTGGTCCAAAGATGTTTGAGTTCTAGTTGAAACCGAATCCAAAGATGTTTGAGTCCAAGTCGAGAGCTGGTGCAAAAATGTTTGAGTCCAAGTCGAAATCAAGTCCAAAGGTGTTTGAGTCCAATTCAAGACTGAATCCAAACAAGTTTGGGTCCAAGTTGAGACTGAGCAAAAAGAGGTTTGGGTCCAAGTCATGACAAGTCCAAAGAAGTTAGTCCAGTTCAAGATCAAGTTCAAATATGTTTAAGACTATATCAGTCCAATGAGGTCTGAGTCCATGTCAAGACTGCGTCCAAAGAGATTTGAGCACAAATAAGAGAACGCTTACATACCTGTTTATAATTTGTGTGATGTAAGAGGTACAGTATGTCTTCAATTTTAAGATTATCATTGTGTGCTCTATCTATCTATCTATCTATCTATCTATCTATCTATCTATCTGTCTGTCTGTCTGTCTGTCTGTCTGTCTGTCTGT
>JBCNYH010000027.1:3543421-3564819 GCA_039654325.1 Tandanus tandanus
CCAGGGCCCCAAGGGCCCGGAGGCAATCCCCCCTCCCCAAGGCAGAGGGCCCGCACCACGCCCAGGAGAACCAGGCCTCCCAGACAAACACCCGGCGTGGGCTAGCACCCACCCCGATGCTCCGGCTGCACAACCCGGAAACCAGGGCACCTCCAACCCCCCTTCCCCACCCCCCACCCTCCTCCCCACGAAAAGGCTGTAAATGTTAACGTAGCGATAGCGAGACAGTAAAGTCAGCGTTTCATAATGTACTTAAAAAGTAATAATAATGATAATGGTAATACTGTGTGTTCCAAATTATTATGCAAATATGAGTTTGCTTAATCTGAAAAATGTTTTTGCTGATTGTTACTCAATTTTATTTTTTTCTATTGCAAATGCATATTCGCAATATTATTTGGCAGTTTTTGGATTTTTTTGTACCATATTTTCTAAAAAAGAATCTTATTTATTATAATTTGAGCGTTCCAGATTATTATGCAGGTCAAACCAAAAATAAAGAAAATGATATTATCAAGCAAACATGCATTTGCAATGGATAAAAATTTAAATTGAGTAACAATCAGCAAAAAACATTTTTCAGGTAAAGCAAACTCATATTTGCATAATAATTTTAGGCACACAGTAAAGACATGAGCTATATCAAATTCTGATTTCTTATTTTCCTCTCACAAGCACTCCGGTTGTGTTTTATTCCTTATATAAACCTGTTCATCCAAACACAAAGTGTACCCTCATCTCTCCAGTGTAAGTGGCTCGTCATGTGGTGTTGAAGTTTAATGTTGTGGAACATCCTGGAAACAAGTTTGTTCCTGTTCCCCTTTGCGTTCCAGCAGCTATAAACCCTCATGCTCTCACCAGCCTCATGTTTCTCTCTCTTAAAGTTAATAAGACAGCTTGTCATGTCACCACGGACACAGGAAACCTAAAGCTCTCTAATCTGGAGTCTTTCCAAGGTACTGACACTGGAGACTCCTTCCTGGGACTGGGTGAGATCTTGAGTTAGGAACCAGTTACCCGATGTCAACAAGGACATGAACATGTCAACAAAAAGAAGGCATGAGACCCTGCTCGCTCACTGTATCTCGATCACTGTATATTTAACATATATTTCATGATGGCTTGTACATCTGTTTGGTGTTCATATGCATGACGATGCTGATTGGCTGTGATGCATTGCATTGCTGATCGGCTGTTATGCATGGCGATGCTGACCGACTGTTATGCATGGTGATGCTGATTGGCTGGGATTGCATTGCAGTGCTGATTGACTGTTATGCATCACAGCCCTCATTGGCTATTATACATCACAGTGCTGACTGGCTGTCATACATGGCGAAACTGATTGGCTGTCATGCATGGCGGTGCTGATTGGCATTTGTGCATCACTATTCTGATTGGTTATGATGCATCACGATGCCGATTGGCTGTTATGCATGGTGACGCTGATTGGCTGTGATGCATTGCGATGTTGATTGACTGTGCATCACAGTCCTGATTGGCTGCTATATATCACAGTGCCGATTGGCTGTTATGCATGGAGATGCTGATTGGCTGTGATGCATTGTAATACTGATTGACTGTTGTGCATCACAGTCCTGATTACTGGTATACATCACAGTGCTGATTAGCTGTTAAACATCACAATGCTGACTGGCTGTTATGCATGGTGATACTGATTGGCTGTCATACATGGCGATGCTGATTGGCAGTTGCGCATCACTATGCTGATTGGCTGTGATGCATCATGATGCTGATTCGCTGTGGCAGGGACTTGACTAGCGCACATCTGGGAATGTACACTAAGAGGTTTCTGTTTTGAAAATATATATATATATATTTATACTTTTAAAACAGAATAATTAGTTATGAATGGAAAAGAAACACGGCCCACAAAAATCGCAGGGGGAGTCGATGCAGCCGATGACAAATTTACAACTGTATAAAAACTTATTTTTTATAATATATGTTATATATTAAAGGACATCAGACTGTTACAATCTCTATTCTATGAAACACCATCACTGTAGATATAAAACACACACACACACACGCACACACACATACACTGCAGAGGAACTGGCAGCTGTTATTTTTTCTCCACTCTGAAGATAAAGCTTGCTTTATTTAGAAAGCAGAAGAACGCCTCGCTCACAGAGTACTGTATATTTATGTTCATGTATGAGGGCTTAAAGCACTCTCACAAAAGCAGCTCCCATAATTCAGTTCACCAGATTCATGACGTTGGACAGAATGGTTACTCCACCTGAGGAACATGTTTACATACGTCTGTCTCGTTCCTGTAGCAAACCTGTTTCTTTACGCCGGTGATTAATATTTGTGTTAGTCTTATTTGCTGCTTCCCAGAAGCCATCATCCGCCATACAGATAAACAACCGTGGCATGTAACGTGGACTGAGTAAGATTTTAAGCCTAAATAAAAAAAAAAAAGAAAGAAAGAAAAGAAAAAAAGGGGTGGTTCTTGAAAGGGATGGGGTTACACCTGTCTTAAAAAGTATTGGCACCCCATAATTAGTGTTTGATTAAAACACTGAGTCATTCATTATAACATTTAGAATATTTATAGAAATGCTCTTTGCAGAGATATATTCATTAGAATTAATTTTATGTTTTAGGATTTATATTCTTAGTATTCTGTGTTTTCCTTTTGATTCTGTTTGATCAACTGGTTCTTTTGGTTTTGTTGATGGTGAAACACTTTCCAGATCCCGAGGACGATTTTTAAAAATTAGTAATTACGTTATTCTCAGTAGATGTGGTATAATTTAGCTTCCTGTTTCGTACTGGAAGCCAGCGCTGCTATTGGGATGATTGGTTGTGTTGGAGGAGAGGGTGCCAATAATTTTAGAGCTCCAGAAAGTTCCAGGCAGCATTGGTTTTTAGACAAATTATTCTTTAGTAAAAATTATAATGGTCATTTTATGCACTTAGGATAATTTTCACTATTTAAGCTGAGAAGGCAGTGCGGTGAAATTTGAGCTTTTTTTTTTTTTTTTTAAAGCAAATAACGTACAAAAAAAGAAGAAAAGAAAAGCTATAAAATTGGATAAAACTTTAGGCAGTATTTGTTGTGTTAAACATTAAATTTTGACTTGCTGAATCTAATCTCAAGGTTACTCTAACACACGGATCTAATTATCGCAGCGCACCTGCAATTGTTGCGTGTGTGAATTTTCCCAGCAGCCCGTGCGGCGTGGGAGGGTTGTGGACCTGAGCTTAGCGAGGTTTATCTCGTCCTTGACGCCCACGCTGGGAGAAGAAAAGGACGACCTCGCCTCATTTTAAAATAAAACAAAAACATTGTGGCATTTACTATCTCTCACGATTTCGATATTTAAATACCCAAATTTAAAAATAAGAAGCGATCCAAGATTCCGAGTTTCATTCGGGTTTAATCTGAAGGCTGACTTGTGACCCAGGTCATAACGACCTGCAGGTCTGTGATTAGATATCGCCAGATGCTCCTGACCTGACAGTGAAACCGAGAGACGACGCAACACAGTTTAAGCAAAATGGGTTTATTTAGACCCAGTGTGTGTTTTAGGGGTTTGTTTGTTATATATTCAGCTTGATCAGGTTTTGTGTTTAATGCATGGCTTCTTAAAGAGCTCCAAAAAAAACGCTATTAAGTACGACAGTCATGTTTTTGATAGCACTCAAAGCTCTTTAATAAAAAAATGTCTAATATGTAAAGGATAATGTACAGCAAGCCATTCGCTATCATGAAGTAAACCCCGACAGGGGGATCAGGACCCTGTGATTATGTATTAGAAGGGTCTTAAATCACCCTGACGGGGTTTATTTCTCGTTAATGTCCTGCTTACTTTACATCATCCCACTTATTTCACTTAGAAAATATTGATTTAGAAATATTTTATGTATTTAGAAATGATTGCAGTACTTTTGCAAATTCCTTATGCCTAGAAACAGTTTGGGATGCCAGGCATCGGCATGCCCTGACCCTGGCCCTCGCCCTCATCTCCCCACACCATCACCCTCGTCATTAGAGCTGCTGCTCCTCCATATCGAAAAGAGTCAGCTGAGGTGGTTCAGGCATCTGATTAGGATGCCTCCTTGTTGCCTCCCTTGAGGTTTTCCGAGGTACATCCAGCTAGGTGGAGGCCCCGGGGTAGGGCCAGAACTCGACAGAGCGATTATATACTCCATCTGGCCTGGAAGCACCTTGGGGTACCCCAGGAGGAGCTGGAGAGTGGCGCTGGGGAGAGGGATGCCTCATATTTCCCTCTTAGACCTGTTGCTAACCAACCAGAATCGAGTATTTTTTGCTAGATTTGTATTTTTAATGATTGTTGCACCATTTAGAGGAAAAAAAACAATAAAGGCCTTCCACATGACTTTATCTCCAACATGAATGCTGGCAACTTGACAGGCGACCAAGTGATTGAGAGATAAATAAAGACGTACCCGTGTCCTGATTGGATGAATGAAGTCTTTGAATGGTTTCTTCCAAACTGGTTCTTCAGTTTGTCCCTCTTGAAAGCACTTCAAGGTTCTATAGAGAACCCATTAACATATGTTTGTATTTTAAGATTAAGAGGAAGTGCTTGTTGATCGCCTTAGAGAAAGAGTTGTTCAGTTTGTCCGTCTGGAGGAACCCTTGAAGGTAAGGCATGGTATGGCAACATGTGGTTTTCCTTGAAGTTACAGTTTAAAGTAGGACATCTTGACAAATATACTTACAGAAAATAAAATCCGTTTTGCAAATAAGTCTTCAGGTTGCTCGACAGAACTTTATTTTTTTGAGGGTACATTTTTACAAAATCACTCTGATCACATAGCCAAGACGTAATGCTTTTTTTTTTCTATTATGCTGTCAGTTTGAAGACGCTTTGGCTTGAAACCATCACAGCGTTTTAAGTGCTTCAGTCTGCGTCTGAATTGGCGAAAGTCTGCCCGAACACCTTAAACAAGCTGTTACAGCACCATAATTTATGTTGCTATCCAGAAATATTCTTCTTTTTTATAATCTCCCGGTGCTGGCGTGAGCAGCGAGAGGAACAAAGGCCAGATTTGTGCAAATGTCACCTTCTTTTCACCGAGTTATAGCATCAATCACATTACTTCCACGGGAGAAAGCACGAGAGGTTAAGCAAACAGGATCTGGGGAATGGGGGGCGTCTTATTTCTCGTTCTTTATGTGCCCCGAACCAACGCAGTTACCAGGGAATTATGTTTATCCCCGCTATAATATGCGTTCTCAGGCATTTCAAATGGACTAGTCTGTGGATTTAGGTGAAGTGAAATTGGGTTTCTCAGCAGACAAACATATTGCCCTTTTGTATTTTTCTTTTTATGAATTATACATTGGCCTTAGAAGAGGCACTTTTCCATTGTGGTACTTTTGATGAAAAAGGAGGAAATGAAAGTGTGATGGGGTGTTTCCATTTTATTTCCTGACGCTGAAGTGCTCTTTTGCTCATATAAGATGAGCAATTCGCTGCTCTGTCGCGGCCTCTTTTTGCGCTGATGATTGCTTGTTTTCGAACGCTCGAGCTCTTGTTTTTTTTTTTTTTTTTTAGAACGTACGTGGTTTAATCAAATGCTCTAATAGTTCCAGTCTACAGATCAACATCAAGTTTTGGGGTGAATTTATTTATTTTATTTTGTAACTTTTTTCCCCCTTCCCCTTATCCTCTCTCTTTCCTCTTTCTGACAAAGCTCTGGAATTGGAGACTCCTTTCATTAATGTCAAACAGACATCTTTTTTTTTTAATTTCATCCCGTTTTTCTCCCCTAAATTGGTTCCGCCCCAGTTCCCACCCATCAAGTATTGCCTCCCTATCACATCATTTACCAGGGAGTGTAAGCAAGCATGTGCCGCCTCCGTGACATGTAATGCTGCCATCCAGGAGCATCTTTACGAACTGCTGCACATGTGCATTCAGAGCCAATCTAACACACTCTGAGGGAATCCGCCTTCTATACGAATGAGATCGCTGTAAGCACCAGAGAGGCGAGCGAATGCCATCCCTCCTCCCATTAAAGCTTGGCTAATTAGCTCTCATGAATTCTCTGCCGGCAGTTTATTTTTTGTACTGCATCAGTGTTGAATTTGTGAACTCTTGGGGAAAATAGAGGGGAACAAGCTGATAGAAAGCTTTATAATCGTCTCCATCACCACCCTGTCAGTGATTGTTTTCCTTTAGCAGCATTTTCCACAAAGGTTTTATTCCTTACACAAAGTATTTTATGATCAAACAAAAGCGCAAACCTCCACCAAGCCCATCAATCATCCATCTGAAGAAAAATGTCAAAATTCCCACAATGTTAAAGAATCCTTTAGAAAATCAAGGAATTTGTTCCGGATCATCAGTCTTCCTTGTCCAAAGCTCCACATTCGGTAGAAACTTCATTAAAATTCACACATAACTTTTTTTCGTACTCCTGCTAACACACAAACCACGGGTATAACTAATCCTTCTTGTTGAGGGTAATAAAAAATTGCCAACTAGCACCCAGGACAACATGGTGTACATGCTGCTGCTGATTTTTAGCTCCCGCTAATGTATATGTGTGATTATTAATATTTTGTTCCTGTTGTCTTCAGCTGGTACACTCTGGATTCACGTCCAGGTAAAAAGCCGAAAGAACGAGGGAAGATCCAGGTGAGCGTCCAGTTCATGAGGAACAACATGACAGCCAGTATGTTCGACCTGTCCATGCGTGACAAGCCTCGCTCGCCGTTCTCTAAGCTCAAAGACAAGATGAAGGGTCGTAAGCACGACTCGGACGCCTCTTCGGCCATCTTGCCCCGTTCGGCGCAGTGTGACGCCGAATCCCAGCTTCCTCAACACGACGCAAAGCAGAAACCTCAGGACAAGTCTGCTACGCTGGAGCCCAAACCCAAGCGCTCGCTCCTCCCCGGGACTCAGAAACTCTCAGCTGCACACTCCATGTCCGACCTCGTCGGAACGCACTTCAGGCCCAAGACGGACTCCGTCAACTCCATGGAGGAGAGCGGTGAGACCAGTGCACATCCTCAATGCGCTTGAAATACGTTCAAACGTCCACTGCCACCCCACTGGTGTGATATTTATTATTAAAGAATACATTTAAAGCTGAAACACATCCATTTTAAGCTGTAGAGGAGAATAAATGCATTACTTATTCTGTTTGCACGGAATCGTGCTGCGTTTACCTCCTCTGTACGAGCGCTCGGTCGACTTCTAAGTGAAGCCTAGTGCAGTCTGATAAAATATGAATTGAAACTTTGGTGTAACTGAAATTCAGAACATTTTATGAAGAGATCTCTGGATTTACAACAACGAAAAACGAACCAGGATCAAGGTTTGGTGGTTGGTGGTTATGGTTTTCCATTTGTTTGCTAGGGTGTTGATAGGTAGTTTCTATAGAATTGCTTGTGGTTGTTATGGTGTTCGTAGGCAGCTGCCTTAAAAGCCCAGGTGGTTGCTTGGGTGTTAAAAGTGGTTGCTACGTGTTCGCTATAGTACCACAGGTGGTTAGTAGGGTGTTTGGGGTGGTATGTATGAAAATCCAGGTGATTGCAATGGTATGCTATGAGCAACCACCTAGCAACGCTTTGGAACCGATCAAGGTGGTTGCTTGGGTGGTACGAGCTGGTTGTTGTTGCATTCAGAGTCTTGCTAGGTGGCTGCTATGGCACCAGAGGTGGTTGCTAGGTTGTTGATAACTGGGTGCTGTGATAATCCAGTTGGTTGCTTTGGTATTTCATGTGATTGCTTCGTGGTTGGTTGTGGGTTGCTAGATGATAGCAGGTAGTTGCTAGGGTGTTGCATGGTGGTTTGTGTGATAGTCCAGGTGGTGGCTATGATATGCCATGTGGTTGCTCAAGTGTTTCTGTGTGGTTGTTAGGTTGTTGCCAAGTTGTTGCTGTCATTGTTGCTGTGAAGTAATATAAACATTCTTCATGTATAATAATGGGGAAAAAAAAATTTTGTACTGTTGCTATGCGGCATTTGAGTCTCTGGCAAGTTTTTTTTTTTTTTTATCTAAGTGAATGAATTAATTATTAAAATTTGGGCTTTTTAAAACGGTTCATATTTGCAAATAAAATAGGAATAATTTGAAGAAAAAGTCGGTTGTGTCAAGCCAGTGGAACCTCCTCAATCTTGTACAATTCAAGGAAATTATTTTTTTTTAATTTTCTTAGATTTTTAGTTTGTGTTCACATCATGTTTGCCATTTCCTGTTTGATAATTTTTTTAATATTCTTGATTTAGGTGATGTTCCTCCTCACCGCCGCTCTCAGAGCGAGATGCCTGGTTTCCAAGATGGCGAGATGGCAGGGGACCCGTTCCCAGAAATGCCACCAAAATTCGCCACGCTCCCACGCAACCGCAACCCCTTCGAGTCGGACCAGGGGCAGCTGTGGGACAAAAAGGAGAAGAAGGAAAAGGTCAGCTTGCTGGAGCGCATGACGGGAAAGAAGGAAGGGAAGAAGACGAGCAACGGAGGACGAGCCGGAAGCTCGGGGGATCTTCGCTCCCCAAATCCTTTCACCGCTGAAAGTGATACGAACCCCTTCGTGTCACATCACATGCCCAGGTACACAACTGAGCTCAATTTTACTCATAAACCAGATTTAAAATAAAAGAAGATCAGAAATCAGATGGGGATTGAGTGAATAAAGAAAGATGTCAGTTGAAGGGTGGAGATGGTGTTGGACTTTCCGAAAGATCAGAGAAGATTATAATCAGGTTGAAAGAGTGCAACCTCTTTTCCTGTTCCTGAAAAAACTGTTTCACTGCTGATGAAAATCAAAAAATCTGCTGGCCTGAAACCAAACAACCCGTTCGTTAATCAGCAGGGGAAGAAGAAGGTATGTTGTTGCCACGACAACAACTCGAACAACTTTTTATATGACAACAAAAAGAAAGAGAGGGAGAGAGAGAGGAAGAAGTCGTGACCAATTAGAATTAGTTTTAATGCCAAAAACATGCAAAATGTGGTGATCTTTACTTCCGGGTAAAATAATAAAAATTTAAATATGTTACAGTCAGCAAGAAAAACATTCTTGGCTACGTGGTGCGCTGAATAAATCGGATAGTATCGTGATGTTTTTAATATTGATGCTTAATGAAATATGTTGTCAAAACCATACGGAGGATCAGGTATGAAGGAATTACTGCATCCACTTATATAGTAATGTTGGAGAAACTGGGGCGGATTCCCTGGTTCAGGTCCAGCGTCAGGTCCGGCGTCAGGTCGAGCCTTGTGAGTCTGATGATTGAGAAGATTTTTATCAGTGTCATTCAGCTCCATGCAGGCAGGCCAAGCTAACAGGCATACAGGCGTCCCTGTAATGATCTCTGATAGAGAGATAGACAAGTCAATTAAGTACTGAACTCCCGGCTGCTTGTACTCGGCAGAGCTTCAGGTCAAAGGTCGGTGACGGAACAATATCTTGCTGGAGAAAATGTGCTTTTAACGAAGTGGAGAGTAGTGAGAGTGGGCAGTGAAGCTCTGTGCACACAGAACGTGGACAGAATTTATTTAATGTCTTATTTAAAAAAAAAAAAACAATAATAATAGTTTATACTAACTTTACTAAACGGTTTTATTTTACTAAACGAGACATCAGAAAACCCTAACAAATAATAACCAGTCTATAATGTGTAATTACCAGTAATACCAGGCAACTGTTTAGAGTTTTATTTATTTATTTATTATAATTTTTTTTATTTGTATTTTATTGATTTTCCCCATTTTCTCCAATAATTTTAGTCGTATCCAATTCCCACTAGTTAAGTATTGCCTTCCCTATCACAGGAACATCACCAAGCAGGGAGGGGCATAAGCATGCACATACCCCCTCCGTGACATACGTTGCTGCAACCCGCCTCTTTCCGAACTGCTGCGCATGCATATTTGGAGGCGGCCTAACACACTAGGAGGGGAAGCTGTATCCGCCCCCTCGTACGAAAGAGCTCACAGACACCCATGATTGGCTGGTGATTGCTGTGAGTGGCAGGGAAGTGAGCGCATGCCATCCCTCCCTCTTGTGACAGCTCGGCCAATTAGCTCCCATGGCATCAACCCGGATTCGAACCTGCGATCTCCGGGTTGATAGTCACGCACCAATATCGATGTGCCACTCGGGAGACTGTTTAGTGTTTTTTTTAATAAATTACGACGTCTTTACCGCCGACAGGGACGTTATGTTTTACCCTCAGTGTGTGTTTATGTTAGCAGGATTACGCGGAGCAAGTATGGGCAAATTTTCATGGAATATCTCCCACAGGCGAGACTTTGGGCAAGGAAGACTCCATTAGGTTTAATATCAAATTCTGGATTCGGGAATTTTTTTAAGGATTTTTGAACATTGTGAGAGCGGATGATTTTTGACATTGTGGT
Source organism: Tandanus tandanus (assembly GCA_039654325.1). NCBI lineage: Eukaryota > Metazoa > Chordata > Actinopteri > Siluriformes > Plotosidae > Tandanus > Tandanus tandanus. The sequence continues at coordinate 3,553,799 of JBCNYH010000027.1, forward strand.
TTGAGATGTAGGGAATTGCTGGGTTTGGTGGAGGTTTGCGCTCTCTGAGAACTCTTATTTAAAGTCGAAGTGAACTGATTTTGGATCGTCATGAGGTCCAAAAAAAATGCATATTTAAAAGAAAATAAAATATATTTAGATTTTTTTCTCAGTAAATTATGACAAAATTGACAAGAATGTTTGAGCGAAAAGAAGAACGGTGTGTGTGTTCAAAATGAGAAGTAATAATGAGAAATTCTAGGGGAGAAATGCGCACTATTATAAATAAAGTTTCACAAGAATTTTATCAGATTTTTCTCTTCCTGTTTAAAGTTCTCTCTGAAATGGCGTCTTTATTGTGGTTAGTGACCGACGCGATTGATTGGAAAGAGAAATTTGGCGATGTGCTGGAACGGCGTAGGAGGCGACGGAGTGACAAACTGCTCTCCATTTCCTGTCTGCGCTTCCTGTGTCTTTCCTCTGACAGGTTTATGATTAGACGTGAACACGTGTGTTTATCCTGTATGGCAAAACTATTGCACTTTCACTGAATCAGTGAATCAGACTGTGTGTGTGTGTGTGTGTGTGTGTGTGTGTGTGTGTGTGTGTGTGTGTGTGTGTGTGTGTGTGTGTGTGTGTGTCGTAGTAATCACACGAAAAAACCCACAAGCAATGAAGACCTGAGAAAGAAAAATGTTTCCCCGGAGAAGAAGCAAGGAAAGAAGTCTCCAAAAGAGTCTGTAAGTTTTTCTTTTTCCTTTTCTTTAAAAAAAAATTTTAAACAAAGAGATTTTTATTTATTTATTTATTTCCAGTTACATTTAATGTTATGATGGAAAGATTCTTTTCTCTCTCACTTTTTCTCCCCCCCCCCCACCTCTCTCTCTCTCTCTCTCTCTCTCCTGCCCCTCTCTCTCTCTCTCTCTCTCTCTCCTGCCTCTCTCTCTCTCCTGCCTCTCTCTCCCCCTGCCTCTCTCTCTCTCTCTCTACTGTCTCTCTCTCCCCTACCTCTCTCTCACTCTCTCTCCTGCCTCTCTCTTTCTCCTGCCTCTCTCTCTCTCCTGTCTCTCTCTCCCCTACCTCTCTCTCTCACTCTCTCTCCTGCCTCTCTCTCTCTCTCCTGCTTCTCTCTCTCCTGTCTCTCTCTCCCCTGCCTCTCTCTCTCTCTCACTCTCTCTCCTGCCTCTCTCTCTCTCTCTCTCCCCTGCTGCTCTCTCTCTCTCTCCTGTCTCTCTCCTCTGCCTCTCTCGCTCTCTCTCTCTCTCTCTCCCCTGCCTCTCTCTCTCTCTCTCTCTCTCTCTCTCTCTCTCTCTTCTGCCTCTGTCTGTTTCTCTCTCTCTCTCTCTCTCTCTCTCTCTCCCTCACTGCATCTCTTTCTCTCTCTCTTTCTCTCTCCCTGCCTCTCTCTCTCACTCTTTCTCTCCCTCGCCTCTCTCATCTCCCCCCCCCCTCTCTCTCTCTCTCTGTCTCTCTCTCTCTCTCCCCCTGCCTCTCTCTCTCCCCACCTCTCTCTCTCACTCTTTCTCTCTCTCCCCTGTGCCTCTCACTCTCTCTCTCTCTCACTCTTTCTCTCTCTCCCCCATGCCTCTCTCTCTCTCTCTCTCTCTCTCTCTCTCTCTCTCTCTCTCTCACTCTCTTTCTCCCCCGGCCTCTCTCTCTCTCCTCCCACCTCTCTCTCTCTCACTCTCTCTCTCTCTCTCCCTCCCTCCCTCCCTGTCTGCCTCTCTTTATCCCCCACTTCTCTTCGGTAAGAAACCAAAAAAATGCAGTTTATTTTATTACCAAAAAAATATATTTTTCGTCCATGGTGTCGATTCCAGCACCGAACCTTAGAGATATCACGTTTCCTCTCGTATAGTGTAAATTCTTTTATATAATTAACAGGGGAGGGTTGGGGAGGTGTTCTTTTTTTGATATTTAGATTGAAAAGAAAAAGTTGCAACTTGCTCAAACTTTTAATGAATCGTTTATTGGACGTGGCAGAAGCTGACGCAGATCTCTGCCACGGTCTCACTGGTGACACGTCGCTCTCGAGTAGCATTTATCTAATTAACAGGAGAAATAGCCAGCCATCATCTTTGATCTGGGTGTAATTTGAAACGGTGCAATGTTATTAACATGTTTCTGCTTCTTGTCTTCCCTCATTTTTTTTTCCTGCTGAATAATTGGGACGCTGCCGACGATGTGCAATTTGTCTCTGATGTGACAGGTCAAACTGCAGGCGGCGTTAAACAAGGGCTTGTCGTAATTGTAATAATGGTTAATGTCATTATGTCCAGCGCTGAGCAGCATTTAGCTCACCAAGACAGACACCGAAATGTTGTTTAAATGGTCAGCGGTGCTGGAAATGGCTTTCCGAGCGGCACGTCTTGCGAAAGGACCCAATTAAAAACGCGAGGGGGAGGACGCAGGGTCGCGTCATTTCAAAGCACACGGGTTTTACATTTCGCAGCGCAAAGGCCCTCATTAGCTCCAGTAATGAGACAACTGGAGAATGCCAAGTGCGGGTCTTATCTCGCCGCTGCTCGCAGATCCGCTCGTCAGCGCTTCTCCGGTTCATGGTCGTTCCTTCGCCACTCTTCTGCTTCACGCAGCGTCATTTCTCTTCTTCCCTTCCAGCTCTCCTGCCTTTTTTTTGTGTGCTGATGGCTTTCATTTGCGGCGTGAGGTTTTTCTTGGCGAGCACACAATGGTCATCTGATGTGCAGCGGGTGTAGATCATGACAGTTTTACATGTAAGTGTTGGATTCGAGGTGGGGGAAAAGCAGCAGCTCGGCCAGCAAACATTAAGAAGTTATTGCAGCGCTCTTTTGTAGTCTTTGCTTTTGGCAGTTTTATGAAACTCAAACACTCTTTGTTGTTTCCCCAGGGAAAAGAAAAGGAATGTCAGTAGCTTTATCTTTATTATTGTTATCACATGAGGCTAATCTTAATTGTTGCTCTTGTCAGCCGAACGAGTCAAGGTCCTGGGTCAGGCGAAGGCTCAGAGGAAAGGCCAACAAATTTTGAGCACTCATCCGTCTCCCATAAACAGTGAGGAACGAGGACCTCCTTAATCAGCGAGGGAGAGAGAGAGAGAGAGAGAGAGAGACTCCCCATGAGTCATTCGTTTAAAGCATATCAGTGCATTTTAATAAATGAACTCATTTATTTTCATAACGCTCATAACATTCTGACACATTATTATTTTGCGTGGGTTAACCTTGAGTTATCTTGATGCTTTAGATCTTAAGATGCCTAAGGGACGTTTTGTTTTGTTTGGCTTCGATCGAATTCGATTATACTACACAGAGACAAGCAGGCACGATCTGATTGGTCCGATATCAGGGGATGAAAAAACATTATTCCAAGTGGATGATGCTTGAATCACAAGTCATCGTTATCATGCTTTGAAGTGGGAAAATAAACCATCAAAACCTTGGTTGCGTTGGTTTTTCTTGTGTTTCCGTCTAGTACATACTAAAACTCCTTTACAGCACACAGTTTACTTTCATCTCCATGTAATGTGTCTGTATGAGTAGGCCCTAAAAGCACCTTTAGCTTCATATCACTTAGCTCGGAGTGCGTAGAGCTCACCTGATTATAAACTAAAAAAAAAAAAACCCATCTCATTTTAGTTTGCTTCTCTTTGTTTCCATGTAGTTTATACTAAAACTCTGAAGGGGGTTGAAAGAGACAGAGTTACACACCTCCTATGTACCTGCTCCTGTGTGCGCTCAGAGCTCACCTGTGCGTCATAATTTAAAAAAGTCAACCATAAAAATCTCTCCTTTTTTTATGCTGAGGTTCCCATGTAGTATATACTAAAACAATTATTCCCCTCAGGCTCCGATGTGACTGGCGGCTGAACTGCCGACTGTGATTGGTTAAAAGATTAGTAGTAGTATCCTAACGCGCTCAGTTTTTATGAAGAGATGTTCATTTGGAATCATTTTGGTGATTCGGTGTCAGTGCTTAGTAACATTCTGCGGTAAACTGTTAATATCCTGATACTGGAATGCCGCTAAGATGACCAGTAGAGTTGTACGTTCTTCTGTTGTTGCGTAATAACGCTACAAGCCACGTTTTTTATGTTTGCTTGTTTGTTTGTTTGTTTTTTACACAGCATGAGACATGATGTAGAGGTGACGGATTATAGCTGTTATTGTTAGCGATAAATAGCAGGAGATGTATCAATAAATGGATTAAAACTATGGGCGGATATCATGCTATACGTAAAATAATAAACAAACAACTAAACAGACTTTAGATGACAGTGTTGCACCAACCTGTTGTTGATTATTTTCAGAGAACAGCACATCCTGAAGTGGGTTTTCTTACTTGTGCGTAACAAAGACGTGAAATTACTTTCTCAGATATTGTATGAATCCTCTCAGTGTTCGGACTTTACTGTGTTGGGTTGAATCATGGGCGTGACTCATTCTACCACTGTAGCTCATGACATTATGATCGCGGTATCTGTTCAAAACATTAACACAACACCATGAACTGTTCCAGCTGTGATTTTGATCTGATCCTCTTGCTCTGCTTTATTTCCCCAGGAGTCCGATCAGCTCCAGAGCAGCATGGCGGCGTACAGCAGCCTCTCGTTCGAGGAGGTTGTGCACGAGCTGATCAAGCAGAAGGAGGTGGTGAAGAAGAAGGACGCGCACATCCGCGAGCTGGAGGACTACATCGATAACCTGCTGGTCCGAGTCATGGAGGAGACGCCCAGCATCCTGCGGACACCATACGAACCGAAACGGAAAGCGGGCAAGATCTCCAAGAAGTAGACGGTGAACCTGGCGCGGTGTTATGATATTATTAGTGGTACAACAAAACAGTTCCAAGATGCAATTCTGGTTAACGGTGATCTCATAATCAGACATTTGTTTTAGTTTACATGTCAGTCAGAATTCTATGACTCGGGATTCTGTGAACTGGAGGACGTGTGCCAATGCCAGACACTGGCTCGGAGATTTTTTTAATCGAGTCTCTTGTTTATACACTGATATTTGTAAATACATTGTTTTGTCATTGTGTGGTGGCGTGGGAGATCCCATCATACAGATGTCAGCGTCGCCAAAACGCACGAGATGAAAAAAATTGCTTTAGGTCAAAGTCTTGTCTATGAAAAAATACTTGAACATGGAAATGTTTTTATTATTTTGAGGCTTGCCTCAGATTTCTGCAGATATAAGGTTGGTACAAACAGTATGTGTAAAGACGTTGCAGACTAAATTCTTGCTAGCTCTTTTCTTGCTGAGGTCCTCGCACAACGAAAGTCATGCTTTGATCCGATAACTATATGTCAGAGAGAAATACAGAATTTTCTTTAATTTGGTTGATTTGTGGCTTTCAAGATCTCTGAGGGGCGACACGGTGGTCAGCACGTCCGCCTCACGGCAAGAAGGTCCTGGGTTCGATTCCCGGGTTCGGGGCGTTTCTGTGTGGAGTTTGCATGTTCTCCCCGAGCTCGCGTGGGTTTCCTCCGGGTACTCCGGCTTCCTCCCACAGTCCAAAAACATGCAGGCTGATTGGCGGTTCCAAATTGCCCCTAGGTGTGTGAATGGTTGTATGTTTGTCAGCCCTGCAATGTTCAGGGTGTACCCCACCTTCACCCAGAGCAGGCTGAGTTGGGCGCCAGCCTCCCGGCGCCCCTAATTGAAGGTCTCTGTGATGCTTCTGCGCCACAATCAGAATCAAATTTTGAATTATATAATACAATATATACATACCATTAAGAAAAAAGCTAGAATTCCATGATATGAAGGGTTTCCTCAGGCTGCCACACAAATATTTACAATTTATTTCACTTTTTTAATTTATAGCTAGCTTTAGATATAAGAAGTGTGTTTGAGAAGACCAACATTGCGATCACACCGAAACTGACTGTGAGAGGCGTTTTTTTTTTATTTTTATGGTACGAACAAACATTTAATATATTTTTTCTTCATAACGCACTTCACTTCATAAAGCCTTTTTGGTTTATGAATCTTTTTTTTTTATTTTTTATTTTTTTTTACACTCAGTTACTGTTAATTAATAATAATTACCGTTCACATCAGTCTCATCTTTCAGATTAGTGGACATGCGAGTGGGCGTGCAAGTGAGCGAGCATCATGTTGTGTTTGATACAGGGTTGTTACAGGGCTGCGAGAACAAGTGGTGTTTGTTGTGTTTACTAGAAAGAGCATGAGGTTTACTGTGACACCCAGCCAACAGGGTCACTACATTGTTTATCATGGAACGGATCCGAAAGTCGTCGGCCGTCGCTCCGTCCGTTCCTGGAGCGATATGAGTGTTGCATCATCATTGCTGCTGATGCTTCAGTTACAAATCCAGAGGTGCCAACACTTCTGATCTAGCCGAGGAAGTTTTTCTTAGATTGTTTTTGAACCTTGTTACGAAGAGAAACCTGAAAACTGTTTAAACTGCAGCACTTAAAAAATGGGAATAAAAAAAATTACTTTTGAGGATCCAGTGACAGATAGACAGTGAAGCCGATAGAAAGCAAGCGAGTGGGACTGTGGTCCTTGGGAGTAAAAGTAAATAAATAAATAAATAATCAAGAAGCTAGCTATTGCTCAAGTAGCTGATTTTTTTGCTTCTCATCTGAAAAACAAGTAATAAATAATTAGGAAGAAATTTGTAGTCGTGTCCACCAACATTTTCTTGTTCACACTGTTGGCACCTCGGCAGAAATATTATCACTACTATCAGTTACTTATCTTAGTGAAGATTCTTCAAACAGGTACTAAAACGTATTTATTTTCTTGGTACTCGCTATAATCGATACATTGGACTGATACACAGTGACACTACTGAGTATTTCGCCTCACGTTAAATGGAATAAGGCTCACGATACTCGGATTCATTCAATTTCTGTGCTTAAGTTTTTATTGTACAAGTTTCATTTAAAATATACATCATTCATATTAGAATTTCTCAAAAATGTCTTTACATTTTGTTATTATTATTATTATTATTATTATTATTAATATTTCTGACGGTTAAACTTGCTTGTTTAGTTTTTCAAAGTTCTCAGGTTAGGTTGAATGACTTTTAAGTTAAAGTATTTTGCATAACGTTAATACTAGGATAAATTGTTTTAATCGTACAGGTTTTGTACAATAAATGTACATCATTCACATCAGAATTTCTTCCAAAAAAAATTATAAAAAGTTTTTGTTTTGAGCACTTTTTGGAGGAAATAACAGCCGATTCTCCTTGTTTAGCTTTCCGAAGTTCTCCAGTTAGGTTGAACTCATTCAAGTTAAAATTGAAACTAAAATTTAAAAGTAAATTTATCTGAAAATATTAGCATCAAAATTAGCATTTTATATTTTTGTCTTATTTTACCTGTTTTTCTTTTATCATAATCTAAATATTTAAGTTAAATTTACGTAAGAATTCAAATAATGGGAAACACAGAATTTAAAAACTTGATGTACGAGCTCTAAATCTAGCAAAGTAACCGAATGTTTAATTTTGCGAAATTGTTCTCCTGCCAATCTGGAATGACGTGCACGTTTCCTGCAGACCTTTTATAAAAGATTTATGTATGTTATGTTTGTCGGTGAAACCTCCGGCCTGTTGAGTCAGACTGAAGCTGATGTGCCAGATTTACGAGATTGAACATGAAAAGGTAACACAAAACCATCTTTAACTTGTACGTTCACCTCATCAGACAGCGTGTAAGACCTGAAGTCATTCCTTGTGTCGGTGATTTATTACACTCAACTAGAAAGTATTCAAAGAGTACTCAATATGCCCATTGTACACTTATTACTAATAGATTATTTTCAATTTTATTTAGGTACCAAATAAGATTTGGTAGCTTGACACTGAAACATGCCGGTGTTTGAGACAAATGCGTTAAATTTGGATTATTTTATCAATCTTTAGTTACAGTATATTAAAGAATAAGTGCAATATTGCCTTTAATGTTTGGGGGTTGGATTTATTTACACGTTGATTTAGGGGGTTGTGTGAAATATGTGTTTTATGGCTCAAAATGTATTATGGTGTTGTATGGTTACAGGATGTCATGTGACTATGAGATCATGAGGTTATAAACTGAAAACTAGCACCAAGCAGAATGCTGCTGATTGTAAAACCACTGTTTAGCGAAGTTGTCGTCGACTGCTATCACACCACTAAAATAGTAACTGATTGAAGGCGAAGACAGGTAAATATCCAGCAGTTATTCCGTTTTGCTCTTGTAGTTTGCGTAAGCTACATTTTTGGAAGGAAATGGCGATGGCAGCACACCCCTTAAAAACTCTCTGATTGGTCTGGAGTAACATTATACTTTATTTATACATTTACATACACATCTTATTTACAGATTCCATGTTCTTATTCCTGTCCTTATTTACATTTACCATGTTCTTCATCTTTTTTTATTTTTTTTATTTTATATAACAGGTAATTAAAATATATTAGGATACAACGAATACAGCACGTCCTGTATGAACAATTTTAATTTCGTCATATCATGGATACCTGGAAAATGAAATAAATAAAACCTGAACATGATATGATGTCGAGGTGTACAGTACAGCGTAATGTAAAGTATCCTGAGCAACTGTACAGGTCATGTTTACTCAGTGTTTCACTGGATCCGAACGATTTACTAATGTTTTGCACACTTCATTAGTGCCACCTGCAGTGTTAGTCTTTTTTATATCGTGTGAATGTCAGTTTGACGAAATTTTGATTGTGATATTTGCAAGCAACAAGCAACCAAAACCTTCGATGCATATTTTTTTATTTGATGTGTACACAGTTTGAGTCGGCTGCTGGTTTTGACGTTAGAAATCGTCTTCCACATGTCTGTAAAACAGCTGGACAGCTGTTCCTCTTGATCAGTTCTGTATACAGTACATATATGGTACTTCCCTGTACAGACAAATCTTTTTATTTTCCTTTCTTTCTTTCTGATTTTCTATGCATCTTATGGTACAGAGCTGCTGTTTTTCTTTCTTTCTTTCTTTCTTTCTTTTTTAAACTTTGAATGTATTTTGATCCATCAGCAACGTCTGTATTCACAACTATGTGATCGTTTTTACTTACAGATTGTTTCATGTTGACGAATGCAGATTGCAAACCATATTATATGATCATATTAAGGATAAATGTTACTCTGGGATCTATTTCCTCAGCTGTATATTGTACCATACCATTAAAATATCATGTGTTATATATACAACTTAAAAACCATGTCCCTTTGGTTATCCAGGAGCCAAATCGAACAGCCTTTTGTTTATTCATATAGCGTTCATTATTAGATTTGATTGTGTGGTATTGTGAAAAGTCTGTGCGATGTCACATCCATAACTGTGCTACATATGGAATGAGCCAAGACGCAGCATGTCGTTGTGGGAAAATAACTACACCATGCACATAAGTGTTTTATTCTATTTACACCGCAGCGTTTTTTATTTATTCTTGAAAAATGGTGGGGTTTTATGTGTATACTTACATGTAGTGTTTGGAAAATTCTACGAAACATGATTGTTTCAGTGATCACATCCTTGTTCTAAAGACCAAACTGTGTCCGGATAATGATAATAATAACAATAATAATAATAATTGGAAAATTTAAATATTGCACTATTACGAAAGCACTGACACTGGAGACCCCTTCCAAATATGCTCAAGAACCATAACTGAGCATGTCACCATGTCAACAATTAATAATAACTTCACATCACTATAAACCTGGTAAACATAAGTGATTCGAGACCAAAATCAGAATTGAGAATTCAACTGTCCTGTAGCATATATGCTTCAAATACAAACACGAATGTGGAAAATTGGTTTCTGCTTTGCCTGAATGGTCATGTGACCAGAAATGATTACAGTTATCATGAAAATGGTGATAGTATTAGTTAAGGAAACTTGTGTGTATTGTGTGATGAGCTGTGAAAATTAAAAGGCTGTAAATTTCTCGTCGAGTTTTATTTGCTTAAATGAAGTGATGCTTCCAATGAACCAGTAATTGATGATTGACTGGAACAAAGTGTCTGCAATCTTTACACTCAGACCAGTCATTAAACTGACAAATTTACAACCTTTTTATGATTTAAAAAAATTCCTCCCATTTTAATTTATATTTTTCATTTATTTAGTTTTTTCTGCCTTTCTTTTTTTTTAAGCAGTTGTCTTTATTGTAAATGTTGCTGTTGGTTTTGTTGCTACTGTGAAGGGCTTCTTCCCCATCCAACCGTTAATCAGGTGTTTCAAAACTTTTAAATGATGTGCTTTTCATGCAAAAATCACAACGCTCCACATTTAATCCGCATTAACATGCACCGTATTCTGTTGCCTTATAAAATTCTAGTCTTCACTGCTTTTTTCTTGTTGGATTCAATTTCTTTTTTTTTTTTCCTAAAAATGTAAAAAAAAAAAAAAAAAAAAAAAAAAAAAACTAAAAAACCTCTGATACTGTGATTGAACTTCACTGTTATCACTTTAATCATATTCAGTATATCACTTCTTGTAAATGACATCATAATCATGTTTGCTGATTCAGTGAATCAGTTAGAATATGTACTTTTCTTTCCCGACTAGTTTCTTCCCCCCAACACTTGAAATCCAATGTAATCGAATTCCTCTGTACAGAACGTGATCCTATTAGAATGGTGTAGAATCTCCTGATTTTTCCTTCCTTTTTTTTAATTTATTTATTATTATTTTTTAAACAAATACAGGTGTCACGTATTTATTTACCACTGACACCATTTGAAATTCCTCCCCATATTCTAGGCACGTGGCATGAACGAAATAAATAAAAGATGTAGAAGAAGAAGAGTGTTAGGAAGAAGTGATCACTTGTGATGCATTTATGGACCACTGTATAGGAAGCACATGATCATGGCATCTTTTTCAATAAACACGCTGTAATTTTTAAAATGTTCATCGTCTCTTTATGTTGTGTGTCTTTATTTACTCAAATTTTTATATTATTATATATACTTTCACTCTGGGGTGACATTTGAAATAGATTTTTCCTTTAGATTTTATTTTTAACACCAAAAAGTACAATAGGTTTAATA
>JBCNYH010000027.1:3564919-3575265 GCA_039654325.1 Tandanus tandanus
TTGTTTATTTACAGTACTGTGCAGATGTGTAAATTATGAACTTTGCTGTACATTTTTATTGTATTAGTTGTACATTAGCGGGTAGTACAAAAAAGTTTAAATTTCTTGCACAAAATGAAATGTTACGGAATAATGTGAATGTCAATACAAAAAAAGCAGCATATTACATAAGAGACCACTTTGCAGACAAATACATAATGAAGGCTGCTGGGCTTTTCATGCAAATAAAGAAGCAAGTGTGATCATCAAAATTTCTCAAGGAGAACTGTGGCTGGTTCTCCAAGAGGAAAAAAAGCACATGGGACATGACACCAAATATTGACTTCATTTTTTGTTTGCTGTGCTTTATAGAGTTTTTTTTTTTATGTAGGCCCAATACTATATGTGTCAGGAATAAAGTACTTGCTTTTGTAGGAAAATAGGCAATGATACACTTTTGAGGTAACTGTGGGGGGGAACCGTAGGAGGAACATGCAGGTCCACACAGAAACGCGCTAGCCCGGGACTCACACCCTAGACCTTCTTGCTGTGAGGTGGTCATGGTAACCACGATGCCAGTGTTCAGCTGAATGAATATTTTTTCACACTGAACACAATATGAACATTGAAGCAAAAAAAAAAAAAAAATCACCATGGAAAATTATTGAATGTGTACATTAATCCATTCACAAGGTGAATTCTGTATAGCGGCGTTTTTGCACGTTAGCGTTAGCTCTATGGCGGGTATACACTGTGTGATTATGGGATGTCCCAGAAGAAAGATGAACACAGAAAGAAAAATGGTGATATATTTGGTCGTGGGGCCAAAACGGTGGTGTTCCCTGGCTGTTTTAATGTTCTTTTGACCAGAGATAACCTGGGACAAAGTTCCAACTGTGTCAGAAATTTAGGATGACCATCTCACAATGTGACTGATGTGACAACCATCCAATGGGAGCGCAGCATGATGCTGCTGATGTTTTCCTCTTGTATAATGACTTGCATTGGTGTTCAGTAGGTATTATATAATCTACAAACATTAAAAACACTGTCATCCCCAACTTATCTGCTGCTCACTGGTCTTAGATTTGATCTTCAAGCTCTAGATTATAATATAAGGCTGGCTTTACTGAGCGCACCATGTCTTGGGTCACAAGCCGTCCCTGTTTTTTTGATGCTGTCGAGTAAATACACTCTTTAAACTATAATAGATATTTAGTCTATATATTTATCTACAAGTGTACGAAATTTCATCTTATTTAAAACCCAGCAAGGGAGTTAATAAGGCCTGCAAAGTTTGTTCGCATGGCCGTGAATATAGAAATAAGAAGGAATTCTTTCAGAGAGGGAGACAATTATGCAGCAGTTCATTAAGCTAATCTGAGTAGTTATTTACCTTTTTATGGGTGTGTCTAATGTTTTAAATCGATGACAGGACAGGGTAAAACAAACTTTTATTCTGTAAAAATAAGTTGACAGTATTGTTTTTATGCTTCAGTTCAATTAAAAAGGGAAAAAAGCTAAATAGTGCAATGCATTTTTATTATTCAACTTGATTAGTGTCATTTAAAAAAAAAATCAAGCTCTTTATGTATGTAATCTTTATAGTAGCATTTAACCACATTGCAAATCAGGCTCATACATTTTTTTCACATTACCGTTAGATTCAATCCCCTCCACCATTGAAGGATAATCATGTTTTGAAACAACCTTTAAATTGCTTTATTAGACGGAGTCTCTCTCTCCGAAGTCTTTATCACTTTCTGAAGATGGTGACGTCAAAACACGGGTAATATGAAGAGGGGGTTTTTTTTGTGCGATGAGCTCCGTCTCTTTGAGGCTCGTGATTGTTTGGAGGAAGTTCCCATGCCTTCACTTACAAAACCACTGGTGTGTCAGGCGACAAGATGGCTTGTTAAAAGTCCCACCTCATTTGCTTATGTGAAACAGGACCGGGTGAAGAAACGAGCGCCATTCTTCTTGTTTACCGTCTGTGTTTTCTCCGTCATGCAGCTGTGTGGACGCAAAGGCAGGCTGAAGATTGGCCTATTGATACACTCTTGACAAACCAAACCTCTGTGTCTTCAATAGCTCCTCCAGACCGGTCCAGGAAAGCTAGAAACAAAGGGGTGTGTGTGAGGGAGAGACTGAGACGTCCTCTTCTTTCACACGCGCGCAATGGTGTTTGTTCTTAAGAGCGGATTAAGGAAATGTTCAGCTCCTAATTGGGCTGTATAAATGCAAATTTCAATAAGTCGTCCACCCTGAAGTATGTTAAATATCTTTCTGTTGATAAAACCGTGTTGTAGCCAGTGCTTTAGGTCCTGATTTAATGGTCAGTGCCGTATTACCATTATTTCTGTGCGAAACGTGTGGAGGGTATGTGCTGCACTAATGTCACAGAATGCCAAAACTTCACCAAAAATTCACCAAACAAAGTGGCAAAAAGTTGCCAGATTGACTAATTTGCATATTAAAACCCAGTTTTTTGAAGACGCTGTGCAAAAGTTTTTAGATAAGTAAATTACTTGCTTCCTAGAGAGAAGTTTTTAGTGGTCTAGAACTAAATATAGGTACAATCACCCCAACCGTACCCCTAGTTTTGGAGTACCCTTGAGTCGTGGCACTCAAATACAATATTTCTTTTTTTTTTTTTTAATTTCTTTTTTTTTTTTTGGTTGCGTTGCCTGTATAGCAGGGTGGCCACAGGAATCACAGACATCTGGCACCACACTTCTATCTGCTGCTCTTCATGAACTGTTCACTGGAATTCAATCAAACTTGGTAAGAAACTTTGATCGAACCCATAGATGTAAACCATGTATTAAAGTATATTTATTACACACCCCAACACACACACACAAAAAGAGGTATTTTAACCCATCCATCCACTACTCCTGAGTCATTCACTGGAATCCAACCAAACATACTGTAAGTACCTGATATAACCCACAGATGTGCACCATATATTGTCATCAATTTCTCGTTAATAAACCACAGGTGACATGTCTTCCATGGAAGACTGACGTCCAAGTTTATTTTATTTGTAGATAACATATATATTTGTCGGCTTTATACTCTGCACCAGTAACCATGGTGCATTCATCAGTTCATTCATGGCACACTTCATTAGTTTGCAAAGCATTCCGAGACATTCTACTGCTCTTTTTGCAGTCTGGGTCTGAATTATTTGTTTAGAGGGCTGGTGAGTGGTGGTTAGGATCAATGGTGATCAATGTTTTGCTGGGAAAATACACCAACACAAGCATAAATCTACATCACATTGGCAGCGAGTTGACAGCACTCTCTTTTAACCTGTATAACCAGAAGCTGTGATGTAAGCTGGAGTTCTTGGTCACAGTAGACTCACTGGAGACATCCGAGCTCTTGATGTGTGCCATCTCACAAACAACCCCAGGTAATGTGCATGCATTCACACAGAACCGTCTGCAAATAACTTTTAGTACGTGGTATATGTCTGCCCTGTTCTCTCATTAATCTATTCAGGGATTGAGGAAGCCGTTTTGAGGATGGAGGAGTTTCAGATCTGTGCTGTGAGTGCTAACTGGGGGAAGGAAAGAAGGGTTTGGCCTTGACATACACCCTGATTTAGATTTTTTTTTTTTTTTTTTTAAATGCAACTTTGGCGGTAAATGCAAAATGTCTGTATAAACTGTCGCGTGATTCCATGGTTGCATGATTGGGTGAGTTCCAAGGTCGTGACCCTTGCAGAGTTCTTTGAAGGTAAGTTTTATGGCTACTGCTTGAACTGCACAGGAGCTATCAGCTTAAAAAATCAATTGTTGACCTGTTTTGGTGGGAACACAAGGCAATGTATTGCCCATATATTTGTGTCACTGATATTGTCCAATATCTAGTGTTCCTGAAACCATGGTTCCACTGGTAACAGTCATTTTAAGCATCTTATCTTTGACTTCCTTAAACAAAAATTGAAAATTTCATACAAATGCAGTCAGTTAAACAGGATAATTTTCATTGTATGAGGTCTTTAGTTTCCTGGCCAGTGCTTGATGTTGATAAAACATGAGGGAAACCTACAAGGGACCTTCTTAAGCATTGTTTGTGTTTCAGCACCTAATCACACACTATCTGAGACATGCTTTTATGGTTTTATGATTAAAACTATTTATAAAAAGTGAGACCATTGCTTTGTACTTTCAAGTTATTGGGTCACTACATGCTAGCCTAAATGTATTGGAGTATTGTCATCAAGATGGTACGAGTTTAAGTTCAAAGCGACCTATTCACTTGGCAGGCATATTAAACATATGCCTTGTAATTTCTTGGAAATCAAATGGAATGTCTTTTTGAAATCATTTCCCTGCACCTGTATGAGGGTCAGTGACCCCTGTACCAGGCACAATATTATTAAACATGGGCATCTTTATTTCTCTTAAAGTTGTGTGACCTTTCTGTTAACACTTGATCTCAGATTCTTCCACTTTCTACAAATCAGTGTTGCACCGTGAGGTTATTGCGCATACACAAGATTGTTCCTCCGCTGTAAACAGATGGAACCAAAACAAGATGTAGAAGAGGTGAATAAAAGATAGTAAGGCTGTGAGTTGTGGTGATTTAACCAGGAGTCCTTTTGTATTTAGGCAAAATTTACTGATAATGGAAGATAACACATTGGCTATTCACCAGTAAATGGGCACCTTAAATACAAAATGATTTGCTGATATGTTTTAGGATTTTGGTGTGATTTTTGATTTTATATTAGCTCTAGAATCTTAAGAAGCAGATGGTAGATGTGTTAATTTTTTTGCCTAACTACTGAGGTTTTTTCGCGTTGAACCATATTGGTTCTTGGGTTCATGAGTCATGGTGAAAACGCCTTTAGCGGTACATTAGGAAACCATTAAGCTCAAATGGTGTACTACTGAGTAACTGATCAACGAGTGCTGTGCAGTGAAGGTGAGGCTGAGTAACTCATTTGTCCAGTATTGCTTTATAAGTGAGATGTATTTTCATGGTGGGTTTAATGATTTCATAAAAGTTATGAGTTTCCCCACAATCCATTGGTCTGGATTCCTCCCTTTTCTCCTTAGAATCTCAGGAAAGGCCAAACAATCAATAATGACTCCCACTCAGCGCTTAACACTGATTAAATGAATGTTCCTCCTTACAGTGAAGTTAAAGATTGGACACAACGGTGTAATGGTTAATAAGGTGAACGTTCAATTAGTTGCACATTAATTATCCTTGAGAGAGAGAAGACGTGAAATAGAGGGTGGTCGGGGGGTATTTTTGGGCAGTATTCTGTTCTGAGCCAACAAAAAGTCATTCCTTGTGAAAGTAAAACAATTACCTTTTTCCTCATGAATTAGCAACGACTGGCGCTCAGAGTGGACACTCTGGGTTTTATGTATCAACCATTCTTCAGTGTCCTAATTGGAACATTTACAGTAACATTTACACATTCATCGGTAGAAGCTCAAGGCCAGAGTTTCAAGGTGTCATGTCGTAGGATATTCAGGGAAACATGATCCATTCGTATGATAGCCGGTAGTCTTGCCTTTTAAATATGGCTGCCTTTTAAATATGGCTGCCTTTTAAATATGGATGGGCGTCGTGGTTTTGATGACACCCAGCACGTGTCCTTTGGGGGGGGGGAAAGTGAAATCCAGCAGATGGATGATCCACTTTGGAGTATGAATACAAGGGTGTGTCCAGCCCACCGCTCCTTACTAGACCGAACATGACTCTGCACACGCCAGGTGTCAAGGTTAAAACCCTGAGGCGGACAGTAAGCTAATATGAGGAAACGCTTGGTTTATGGCGTTGTGTTCAACCAGGTGTCAAACGAGCCTGTCCGGAGAGTACAGAACCTCCATCATTGTCTATTGTGCTTGTTATTATGTGCTTGATTGCTGCCACGCGTCCTAGATCGGGTGAATAAAAGCCAGGTGACACCCCGAGGTGTTGAAACGAGAGACGCTGCTGTGGTCAAGGGTACTCTTCAGAGCTCTCAGGACTTGAATGTAGTTGTTTTAAAAGGCAGTTCCTCTCTGAGTAATGAGTTGTAGTGAGGAATACAATTTTGTCTGGTTATAATTTTGCAAAAAGATTATGCTAATCATCCCAAAGTCAAAATTCAGTTGTTTTCTTTTATAGCCAATTATAGGAATACAGAGGCGAGGGGAAAACCTCAGACAACATGAGGAAATATTCACTCTGTGTTGGATGATGCCGTTTAATATAAATTATTAAAGAGTGGATTTAATCTGTATAATAGTGTCTTTACTCTTACTTGAGGACAATGTTGGGTGAGATCGAGTTCAAACAAGGGGCAATTTGCCCCTTATTTTTGTTTTTTTTGAGAGGTATCTATGTGGGTCCATCTATGGACAAGTCGGAAATGCAGAAGCTCCAGAGCATCAGGTGTTTTTCAAAGAAAGTGGCAACTTCTCAAAATACATAGCATGAAGCACCACCACAAAAATGGTACCAGAATTTCATTTATAGCCATGATCATAAAGTTCAACTTCCTGGGTTTATTAAGTGAACATGAAATGCAGTGTTGGCTCTTGGAAATAAAATGAAATCGGCTGCAATGTCTTTCTGAAACCATTTGGTTACTCCTGTTTGTGAGAGTCAATAACCCCTGTACCGGGTGCGATATTAGTCAACATTGCTCTCTCTTTTTTTGTTTGTTTGTTTGTTTCTCTTAATCATATGCCTTCTGTTTCTTAACACTTGATTTTGGACTTTTCCACTTTCTTCAAGTCAGTGTTGCGCTGCCAAGTTATCGTGCATGCGCAAGTTCATTCCTCATGTCAGTCTTATTGTAAACAGAATCAAAACGAGATGTAACAGGTGAATAAGAGATACTAAACACATTAGCTTTTTTTTCCCCCAGCAGGAAACCTTTGTTTCAGCCAAAATTAACTAATTAAATGAAGACGAAGATAAAACACAGGCTGTTCACTAGTTGATGGGGACCTTTTAAAGTGTAATTGTCATTTTGGTTGCTTCTCCATGAGCAAATTTGCATCCTGTCACCAAGCAAGATGTAAATGAACTGGCAATCTGTAACTTTGTGGTTGTAATGAAGTTGGTGGTGATCTGGGGACTCTATCCCCCTGTGGGTTCACTTTACCTTCCCAGGCTGGTCAGTGGTGCTTCTCTCTGTTGAGCACCAGCTGACTTCTCTGTGCCGAGTTCTCATCCATACTTTTTTTTTCCTCCCATATCGTCAAATATGTACAGTCGGCACATCACCCCGAAGCGATGTAACATGATCCTGCTTCCTGACACAAATGTTTTCGCACCCTGTCTTGTAATTGGAGTTCTTCCTAAGGGAAGAATTCCAGGTTTGTGAGGTGTTGTGAAAAGAATTGTTTGGCAAATGGAATGGTTGCTAAAAGCCATAGCTCTCAAAGCTCAAACCCTGCAGCTTTCCTCTGTTTTATTCCATCAGTGCTCTTAACTAGATGTAGATGACACCATTCTCGTGATTTATGGTCTGCTAATAATGTTTCTCAGCAAAAACGTTGAAGGAACTTTCTGGTAGGTCGTTTTACTCGGATGGACAAGAATACGTAAAAGCCAGAGCTGAGAATTCATATAAAATGTTTGCATTAGTACTCATCCATTAATAATGCCATGTTCAGTCAGTTAATGTAAGGTTATGGTATTTTCCAGCTAATAATTATGGCGGTGTTACGCAGCTCGGTTTACGACCATCATGGCACGGTGTTGCCGAGAATATTGGTGTTGCAAGTTGACCATCTAGCACCTGTTTCCATCGGATATGTAGGTAAATTGCAAAGATGAGGCACATGTGACTTGACGGTATAAAAATAATGGCACTGGATTTAGACTGTTGGTTACATAGCCGCTGTTGTGTATTAGCTGCTGGCTAGCAAGCTCTACATAATTATCAGCCGACAGCCTTTATCATTCTGTAATCTGCCTTGAGGGAGCCAGTCAAATTACAACGTAGGTATTACCTGACCATAAACTGAGGTTTTCGGAACAGCAGGATGTCGACGACGTATCCTTGTCGCTCAATTCTGCTGAGCGACTGTCTTATGGCACAGTTGATGTACGATATCAGTCTGACTAATTTAATGGTGTTTACATCCAAGCACCTCGCAGTCACTGCGACAGAAGGGAAATGGTGGAAACTGAGCTGCTGAGTGGCATCCCGCCATGCTGTAACAGGCCTCCCTGGAAATGTCAAGTCTCAGAGATGCAAATTATCACTCGGTGAATAAGCCGCTATAAATGTGGGGCAAGTTATGGCATGTTTGTTTTTTGTTTTTTCCCTTTCTCCATTCTCACTTTTGGCTTGAATCATGAGTTATTTTACTATAGAGGGAGAAAGTGGTATGTCAATCTTTGTACCAGTGTACTGTAGTGATTTTTTTAAAATAAAATGGCAGAAACTGATTGTGCTTAGTCCAGGAAGTTATTTTTTTTTCTCCGCTGATGTTTAAAGTAATTTGGATATGACACTTTTTTTTAATGAAAGGGCTAAAATCATTGTACATCATGACTGCCATATAATTTACCATCATTGTCTTTTGGTGATGACTGTAATATGTGACTTTACATTGATGCAGTACATACTGCTTGTGGTTTGGATGTGAGTAGTGTTTGTTTGGAAAGGGAAGAAGCGGAGTGTAATTTGGCAGTGAGGGGTTAACAGAAGTCAAAGTGGTGGTGCGCGTGTTTGTACCTGTGCTCGGCTCCAGAGGCACTAGATAACTCACGAACACTGCTAATTGGGACATAAAATTGGAGACTGGGTTTTGACTGTCTCAGCAGCATGGGCGGTCTTTGAAAAGATACAAAGAAGCAGTAGTAAGGGTTTGAGGCACGTGTGTGAGCAATCGGATGGATTAGCATGAATAGCAACAGACGTGAACTTGCCAGCAGCAGAACAAGCCCTAGATTTGGTGTGTGCCTCTGTCTTGTGTACTGCTATGTTGGTGTTTTGTCTCTTGTGCTGATGTGCTCCAGCCTTTTCCTTAATGTGAAAATGCCTCAGTCTGTAACATCTGTAAATTATTGTATTGGAACACATGATCAGATATAGATGTGTGCCTTTTTTCCTCACAAGAAGAGATACTCATGATGGGTTGTAATGTGTGACTAAGTGCTGTTGTGCCTTGATGTAAAGTGGAGTTAATGTTGGTACCCTGAAGTTTATCTTCCAATAAGTGTGCAATGTTTTGTTTGTGGGGGTTTTTTATTGTTGTTGTGCTAACAATCTTTCTGGGCCAGTGCAATACTTGCCCCAATGGACATTCTGTATTGCTAGTTATGCTGCATTTGTGTGCCTTGCAATCTGCTAAAATCCATTTGAAGGTTTGCATTAGCCTGTTTAAAAAAGCCGCCATTTGGAGTCCGTTTAAGTTTCGCAAGTCACGAGAAGGGGACATGGATGCGTCAGTTCATTTAAGGCAAGATAGCGGCAAAAATAACATGATACAGATATTAAATGAACAAAACAGATATAAGCTAGTGAGTTTTTAAATACAATAAAGCCATGCACATGGGCACATACTACATTACATTTACACAACTCAGACAAGCATCTGCTCGTATAACTCGGCTCGTACGAACGCATGGTATAAACCTTAGTGCATTTATTTGCAAATCACTTCCTTGATGACTGTTCCATGCAAGTAAAACCTGACTTTTTGCAGTACAGTGACACTCCTGTGTAAGGGTTTATTACTGTTTTAATTCGTTAAGATTGTAATACTGCTTTTTTTTTTTTTTATTTTTTTTTTTTTTTTTTTTTTTTTTTTGCAAAGACATCGATGTATGCACGTTTTTAAGTTTAGCTTTAGTCTCACTTTAAGGCCTTGTGTGGCTATTAGTTCTGTTTTATTTGAGTTAACTTTAAGAATTTGGAATGTTTTGGATTGTATTTGCAACACAGCTGCAGCCGTGGGCAATGATGAGTATTGTTGGGGAAAAGATGGAATGTTGAAGTCGCAACTTGGAATGTAGTGTTACAGTTCCATGTTTTAAATCATATCAATAAAACACTCATAGCGACTTTTTTTATTTATTTTTTTTACGCTGTTTGTCCACTCGAACACTGAAGCCTGTTTCTTCCACTCTAATACGCTTCCTCATAATTAGGGCCTCAATTTTCCTAATAATGACTGATTATCTCCATGAGAATTTTATGACTAATTGACATCCCATGATTTTGATACTTTGATTTAGGTTCTCGTAATGGGCTCCCGAGTGGCGCATCGACAAGGTGCACGACTATCAACCCGGAGATCGCAGGTTCGAATCCGGAGGTTCGAATCCGGGTTGATGCCATAGCCATCCATGACCGGGAGTCCATGGGAGCTAATTGGCCGAGCTCTCACGGG
>JBCNYH010000027.1:3579885-3599885 GCA_039654325.1 Tandanus tandanus
TGTGGTGTTTCTATGACATTTTCTGTACAGGTTTGTGTTTTTGATAGAAAAAAAGGTTACGAGGCTGTGGGTGTGTATATATATATATATATATATATATATATATATATTATATATATACACAAATATAAAGATGCATTTGATGTGTAAATAATGAATATTTAAATGTTGATTACCCTTCTAAGAGAATACATCTGTGTGTTGGAGGTGGAATGCACCTACCATACCTCAGTTTGATTATTGAGAACAATAGAGCTTTTGTGACCGCCCTGCTCGGTTCTGCTCCGTCGAGTCAGAGGGCTCTCCGTGTTCCTGACTCACACTCATCCGAAACCACCTATCTCTCTCTCGCTGTCTCATTATCCCGTCTCTGCCACGGCCTCCGTCCTTTCCTCCTCGCTCCCTATCTGTCCCCATTCGTGTCTCCATGCCTTTCTCCTTTCACTCACGTCCCATTCCTTCCCCATGCCTCGTGCTCGTGTGTCCTGATAAGCGCAAGGATGTCGCTTCCCTAATGGAGAGTCTCTTAATCACCGTATAGCAGCACAGAAAGTATCTTTTACGTCGGCGAAAAAATGCCATGCATTATGCATTATGATCTTGTCTGTTGGAAATATATACAGTAACAAAAGTCTGAGCTCTGGTTTGATTTCATCTGCTGTCAACGGTAGGTATGAAACTTTCCTCAGTCAGTACTTCAGGAATTCACTTTAACTTTTTTTATGTAAATGCAATTAAAACCCTTATACCTGACTGATTGTGCAGAGTTTTACGTTTCTCAATGATAATGGGCAAAGGCTTAAAAAAGCTTCATGTGCCTTGTCTGGAGCAGACATTGATCATGGCTCTTCGTTTCTCTGTCATTTGAGATTATAATGATGCCCTTGATATTTGTAACCCAACAGTTGAGACTCTGGATGAATTTTATTCTTTGCTGTCCTGCTTTTCTTCCCTGTCATACTGAGCTGTTGTAGACCTCCCTTTCTCTTGTGTCCAGTACATTTCTTGTCACTTCCTGCTATATATACACTGTGTTTTTGCCTCTGTGCCGATGTTAACCAGGGCAAGAGTATGAACATCCGTCCGGGCCATTCATACCCATACGTATGCACTTTTGTATGGGTCGTTCTTGAACGTTTTTAGGCTTTCCAAACATTGCATCAAGTTTCATCTTGACCCAAGGATGA
The DNA here is from genome assembly GCA_039654325.1 of Tandanus tandanus. Taxonomy (NCBI): domain Eukaryota; kingdom Metazoa; phylum Chordata; class Actinopteri; order Siluriformes; family Plotosidae; genus Tandanus; species Tandanus tandanus. The sequence continues at coordinate 3,581,073 of JBCNYH010000027.1, forward strand.
ACTGGTTGAATTTCAGAGATTATAGGTCAAAGGTCAAGGTCAGTGCAGCCTTACGTGGGACATTTCTCTGGAAGACGGTATTTGGAGCGTTTTGAGGCATTTTCTTAACTCACAAATGTCCGACTCAACACCAGGATAACTTTTTGGAGGTCATAAGTCAGAGGTCACGGCCACTGCAGTCTTGTGTGACATTTTTGTGAATGTGATACTGAAGGCTTTGAGAGGCTTTCTTTGACATTTGTGTTAAAGTGTGCTTTGAATCAAGGAAGAACTGACTATGTCAAAGGTCAAGGTCAGTGCGGCCTCGTGGGCCATTCTTGATGTCACATTCACAAGAATACTTTGAGGAATTTCGGTCAAACTTGGAGATGTCCAACTTGACTCAAGGTCCAGGTTGCTGTGACCTTATTGTAATAGAATATTATGTCCCTACAATTTGCAGTGAAGCATTTTCTGGATAATGTATCTGCAGCTATCTGAAATATACCATAGTGCTGATCCTCCTGTAGTGGAAGTGTCACAGCTTTACCTCTTTTACGAAGGCACTGACACGAGACTCCTTCCCAAAAAAATTCATAAGCATTACACTTGTTTCATATTTAAATTAGGCTTAAATTATATGCTGCGCTGAACAGAACCGTCTGTGCGAATGAGCGATAATGTACAAGAGCACACATGGATATAAGCCTACGATTTAATCTGCAGCTGGAATTCCTGTCCGAGCTGCTTTTATTGAATAGTAATGTGCACGTTCTGACCAATCAGAATCGAGAATTTATGAAACCTTTTCCAGCTACGGTTTTGTTGATCCTCTAGGTTTCTTCGTGGCTCTTGTCATGCCTTCACGCACCCCTTTTTATGGAGTGAGTATACAGTCCATGCTTATAAGAAGCCATTTTAGCCCTCTCGCACTTGCTTCATGTAGTAGGGACCATAGTGTAGAGCTTCAATCATACCCATGCTGACTTCTGCTCTTCAAATAAACCTTACACACACACACACACACACACACAAAACTGCTTTACTAGTAATTCAGATGCTCTTCCGTACACATACTCAATCCTACTCTTCAAATAAGCGTCACACTGTAATATACACATGCTCACGGATATGTAGTAGTTTTCACACATGCTACACACATCTCAGATAGCGTATATGCACTTGACTAGTTCATATATGCTCAAGTACTCTCCTCTTCAAATAAATACACAGGCTGCCAGGCAGTATGAATGGCCTGCTTTTTTAGCTGGTAGTGATTGGCAATCAGGCTTAGGAGAGGATGTGTTTCTCTTTCATTAGTGCGACGAGCTCAGCACGGTGTCCAACAGCCCACATTAACCTCCAGCCTGACCTTTGCACACACCCATGTCTCGTTCCATCTCTCTCCAGTTATCCATTGAACACTCATCTCTCCATTCCTGCCCTAGCATGAGATAGTGCCCCAAGTTTCTTCTTTCTGTTGCAAACAGCGAAAAAAAATTGTCTTCCTCCTCCTTTCAAGCAATTCCTGCTAAACACAAAGCTTCCAGTTAGGATTTATGGACTGGAGGATGGTGAAGGGACAGTGGGTTAGCATCAGTAGAAGGTTGCTTACAGTTTGGTGTAGTGTAGACGGGTGCACCAGTGATGAGAGGTGCAGTAAGCTTTTATATCGGTGTAAAGTGGTTTGTAAAGATGCTGTATAGAGCCATGTGAAGCTTTTCTGTGTCTGAGGTTTTACAGACATGACAAACATGTGCTTGTTTTACAGACATTACACATCATTAAAAGTACAGTGGAACCTCCGTTTTTGAACAAATCGGTTGATGAACGAAATTTTGAAGCCACAGTTGCACTCGGTTTTCGAACAATCTGTTCGGCAACAGCCGGCAGCGTGTGCGTCAGTCTCGTCACACAGCGCTTGCTCATATGGAGTGCCCACTCTGAACTTTTCTCAGATTTTGGAGATTTTTCTTGTGTATTACTGCTTTTATTTAATTTTTTATCGATAAGCCACTGTGGGACCTGGGAAATCTACTGAAAGTGTAAAGGAAAATAGTGAGAACAAACGATAGCGGTGAACAAAAATCATACAAAGGTATGAGAATGGTGTTCGTGTCTGTTAAATGGAACGTTCTTATTTAAAACTTTACTCTATTCAGTTGGTACGTTGTATTACATGATTGTGGCGTGAGGAGGAGGTCAGGAATGGATTGATCCATTATACAGTGTTTCTTATGGGGAAATGTGTTTCATGACCTGTACACTGATCATTGAGTTGTTTAATGGAATTGAACACCTTCAGGATGTGGTCTTGGTGGAGAATGATCCATTTCCGTGTCATGTGGCAGCAGTAACTTTGCTCTATCACACACCAATGTCTATTTTACTGTAACTGGCGTCTACGGTCATGTTCTATTGTGCTTCTACTGTAGTTGGTGTAACTTAATTCAGAAGGCAGGAGATGCACCTGAGCACGTGCTAAAAATCTTACCAGGATACAATCCAGGGAGGGAAAAACTTTTCTTGCAACTACATTTTTCTTACATTTACTTGCCGCACGCTGAAACTGGACCTTTCAAACTTGCTATGCTTGTTCTATATTGGCATATTATGAAATAGTCCTTTCGGCGGGAGCGTCTGGACCCCTGTGGTCTTTTTTTGTTTGTTTTGTTTAATAGCATTAGGGTCAGGTCAAGGTTTTTAGTTTTGCTTGGGATGACTTGATGTTGAGCTTCCAGAGTTTTGATTGCCCTTGTACTTATTTTGAAGAAATGGGGGCTTGTGGGGTGTTGATCATGTATAAAATCAGTTCAATTCATCAGTCAATTAATTTAACTGCAAAAATGTTGCTCTAATGAAATGGTGCTCGGGTGGAATTGTGATGTAATTGCAAATGAGCACCTTGTCACTGCTGTTTATTTAATTACAAATATTCACTTAAATGCTACCAAATGTAAAAATCCAGAGTTTGCGGATTAAAGACGGGGAATAAAAGATCCGTGAGGCGTCTTTGGGAGTCGGAAGCATTCATTTCAAATCTGTAATGAATGTAGCTCTGATCATCCTGTTTTCTCCAACATGACGCCCGAGGCTTAAGTCTTTTCCTCTTAATGCCACACGCAGCATCAAGGCAGAAGGAGGCAACAAAAGGTCTGAGTCAGTTCGTCAGCCCTCCTCTCCTCCTCTCTTTTTTTCCCCCCCACCCCTCTCCCTCCTTTCCTCCAAACACATTAATAATTAGATCATTTTCCAAATATCTAAATCCATTTAATGGGATTACCGCTGGTATAATCTTATTTGTGAGGGAACATGTCCAGGCTTTTGGGGGCAGGCTGGTGCTCTTCGGTGCTTGCGCGTGGTCAGAGGTAGAGTTGCCATGAGGTTAAAGCCAGCTTGCAATCTGTTCATCTGGGGAGAATTTTTTTTTTTTTTTTTTTTTTGTCTTTCAGTACTTTAATATCCCACATGGGCATGAATATATTAAATTGAATATCATGTTAAAACTTTCACAGCATATTTATTCCCTTTTTTTTTTTTTTTTTTTTTAAGGTCCCGCCCATAAAGTGGCTCGGGAGCTATAGGACTGGGTTCCGTCTGTCCATTACACTTTAGTTTCTGGGCATTTACTTGCTGCACGCTGAAGCTGGGGCTTTCAAACTTGGTATGCTGGTTCAGTACTATGAGTGCTAGGATGAGTTTGTGTGTGAGTGACCTTGACCTACTTTTCAAGGTCACAGCGGCAAAACGGTTTATTAGGTTTCATGACATTTACTTGCCGTGCACTATAGTTGGGGCTTTCAAACTTGCTGTGCTTGTTGTGTAATGGCAAATTATGAAATGGTCCTTTTGGCGGGAGGGTCTGGACCCCGGTGGTCTATTTTTTCTTTAATAATTCCTGCCAAAAAAAAACCCTAAAAGTTCATGTGACACACTTTACTGAGCACTTGGACATGTTCTGCTTAAATTCCTCTAATTTATTTCCTTGTTTTATACCTAAAATTCACCCAGTGTACACTAATTCCTTCACAGTGCACAGCACATTTCCTGCCATTAACATCTGAATGTGTGTTTTTTATTATTTTTTTAAATATAAATGCATTTTAAAACGCGCATGATTTGGTACACAAGAATGATATTCCAATGTGATTATGCTAATGACTCGTAATTTGCATAAAACCACAGGATTTTTTTTAAACCCTGATTAAAAATGACTGAATATTTATGGATTTATTTCGTTTTAATGTGTTTTATATATTAATAAACATATGTATTGCTCAAATGCATTCGGCGGATTTCCCAGGCTTGAGTAATACATTTAATCTTTTAATATTCAGAGATTGTAAATCGTTCGGTCTGTCAGAAGTGTGTGTGTATATGCGCGCGCCCAGGTAATCCTCGGGTCTAGTCTCAAGGTGCATGTGTGTATCCATCCATACAGGGCAGCCTCACAGGACTCCATTCACGACATTAATCTGAACACAAGTGTGTTTTTGTGTCTCTCCACTCCGATTTTCATCGCCATCAATCTGGTACACAGATTGAATGCGATTCTCGATATCCAATTCTACACTCGCGCACACGCATGCACACGTGCCTCGACTCCTCTGACCCGTTCCACCTCCAGCTGCGGCTTTAAACTGGGTCACAGCATGTCTGTCATGCACGTACAGCCTTCCTCTGGCCTCTATGCATTTATGTACGCACACAATCGTACATGCAGACAGAGATTAAAGCCAGCATGTTTACACACAAAATGAACAGTAAATAAAGCACCGAATGCATTCACAGCTTTCCATGTCCATGCGTCTATAGGTTTGTGTGTGCGACACATGCATGTGTATATAAACACACAGCAGTACCCTTTATACTCACAGGAAATGTTGCAGAAAGGAAAAATGAACTAGAATAAAATGTACAGGGCACACAGACCTGGTGTATAGTGCTTGTGTTTTCCTTTGTTAGTGTATGACAAGGTTATCGCACAAAAAATATTTCCATGTCTCAAAATCTGTGATTATTTGCTCAAAGGGTTCTTAGTGATAAGATGTTAAGCACGTTTAAGTGGAAAAGAACTCGAGACTTTTGTGAATAAATCTAATGCTGTACACTATACACTGTACCATACAATATACTGAAAATGTGTACATCAGGACTCGGATCCAAAAGGGGCGCACAGTTGTGTGAATCAGAAGTTATGTCTATGTGAGCGCTTGAACAAAAATGAATGTGTGAAGCATTTGCATCCTCCCTAGTAACTGCCTGGTCAAGTTCTTTTTTTTGTTTTGTTTTTTTTCCAAATGTACATATTTGGTTGTATCCAACTAAATCCTGCAAATAGATCAATAAATATTGTACTCTGAAACTTTTTATGAACTGGAGTGATGTAAGACATCATGAACAGCGCAGCTTGCACAAGACTGCTGATTCTGATGTTATTTCAGGTGCAACATGTTAGAGTTCAGATTAAAAAAAAAAGGCGTAAAGTGGTTGCGTGCGTTCACTTGACAAGAATATTTTGCCAAGGGCATGCTCTGTGTGTTTTGCATGTTCTGGTGCCAAGCTGTGTTTCCTCTGGGTGCTCCGGTTTCCTCCCACAGTCCAAAGATATGTATATTTGGTCAACAGGCTACTCTAAATTTCTCGTACGTGTGGGTTCTGTTATTCATGCAGTAGTCGGGTGACCTGTTCATGCTGTACCCACCTGACCATAATGGATGGACAGTGTTTCCATTTAGGCCACATCCCCTACAAGTTTCACTTTAAATGTATAATATGCTGAAGCACAGATAAATTTTGCATAATAGTCCCTGGGACTGATCCTTTGAGTGAATGATTCAACAATGTACTACATGCGAACATAAGAAAAAGAAGCTAAAATGGTTGTGGGTGTGTTGCGAAGTTTTTAATACTACATGCAAAAATAAAGCACTAAGGGGGTGTGTGTTTTAAAGCAGTATATGGGGCTGGTGGTGTAGTGATTAGGGTGCTGGGCTCATGATTGGGAGGTCGTGGGTTCGAATCCCTGTTAGACTGTTCCTGTGCGAGGTCTTAACTACAAGTGTGCCTCTATCCACCCAGTACAAATACTGGGAAGGTAACCTGCGATGGACAAGCGTCCCATCCATTACCCTTGTATACTATGTGAGAATTCAAGAAACGCAAACTAAAATTAAATGTTTGTGGTCTACTTTTCCATTTTCAAAAGTGTGACCTGCTTCCTGCTGACTGTCACAAACTGTGATTTGTTTTGATTCAAGCAGTATCCACTCGAGATATTGTCTGACCCTGAGATAGTGAACCACATTGTGCCATTCTTGTATGGAGTGTATACTAAAGATGGATATTTGGAGCACAGTACAGGTGGATGTTTGATTTTCTGTAATATCCATTCTCGCTCACTAAAGCCGTACTTCACAGCACTGTGAGTCAGTTACGCCCTAGAGACGACTGAGTGGCCTGCTGTTCACCTGGGCACCTTATGTACATAAACGCTTGTGGTTCCATTATGGTTCATTCATTATACATGTAGATACCCCTCAAATTAAAGCTGACCTTTATAGCTGACACTCTACCCTTTAACCTTCTCAATTCAAACCCAATGTGTTGAACTACAGAGCCGAAATTGGTGTCATTGTCCAATTATTTATGAACCTGTATGTATATGGTTTCTCCCGTGCTCTTTGTGCGTGAGCTTTAAGATAATACGACCATTGTTTCAGACGCATTGTGCCTTTAATTTGAGTTTAATCACACACTCAAACACACCCGTACACTTAACAACTCTCCATTGCCCATCCAGCCCTGCCCTTTCCTCAGAGGCAATCAAGTCTGGTGAATTAAAGAAAGAAGAGAGCGAGGCATTCAGTGCATTCTAATGACAGTATGAATTATTTAACCGTTTCCTTCAGGTGCATTGGAGATTTAACAGGATCATATTTAAAATAAAACTGCCTTGTGTGCCGAACTTAAGTCCTGATAATAGCATGCCATTCAACCAGCTCTGCCACTCCAGCGGCTAGTTAACCTAGCTAATTTAAATTTAGCCTGTTGGCAGTGCTAATGATTATTGTTTCTTTGGTTTTAATGCTTGGTTTGAAAAAGGGAAGATGGTTCCAGATGGGGATTTTAGGACCAAGAGTCTAAACCAGGTCTTAAACTTGTATGAAATTGGGTTTTATTAACTAAAAATGGAATAATCTTTAAATTACAAAGTCTACCATGATAATTTAAAGACGACTGTGAGTGATGAACTAAAGTTTTCAGATGTTTCTTCATTTCAAGGACCAACAATTGTCATAGTTAATTGGTTAATGCTCAACAGTGCTGTCCATGCTGTTGAAATAAAATAGTTTTATTTTACAAACTTTTAATTTAACCGTGAAATTTAATATGTAACCTGCAAAGCATGTAGTTGCTATGGCTTGTGTTGCGGCAGTATGAAAATGTACACATGTGTATGTATGTATATGTGTGTATATATATATATATATATATATCTACTCACATGTGTATATTATATATGCACATACATATATGTGTGTGTGTGTGTGTATATATATATATGTGTATATGTGTGTGTGTGTATATGTGTATATATACGTGTGTGTGTGTGTGTGTGTATATCTCTTGGCTTGCTAACGAATGTGAGTGAACTATTTCATGTTCTTGGGTTCTCTTGTTACAATAGAAACTAATGTACCTTTTATACTAAACATTCCTTCATGAGTCACATATAAACCTGTTAGACGAATTACAGCCAGAACGTCACAGCTGATAATCAGGACCTTCTGACCAATCAGAGTTGAGAATTCAGCAAAGTTTAAGACCGTTCATAAGTTCTTTGTCGCCGATGTCTGGTTGTAATCATCTTCGTCCATAACAAAAGGTCACAATAAAGCATTTGGTTCATTCTAAGAGCCCCTCCTGCTGATCGCGCTGTTTATTTTTGATTGCAAGGTTTGTTTTGGCGGAGGTTTGACATCTTGCGTATACACTGGTTACTACAGGATCAGTCGCAGTATCCCTGGATGCTTGTCACACACGCAGACATCAAAGAGAAACCTGGGAAATACTTGGACTTCTTGCTTTATGTACCTTATTTAAAAAAGTTTTAACCTGAGTATCAGCAGATTTTCTTGCTGCTTTGAGAATTGGGTGATGTTATGGTGCTTTAATTCCCTTGTAGTTTATCCAGTATAGAGAGAAATTCACTCAAATACACTTACATTTCACCTTTTTCTGTTCCAAACACAACTTGTTAAGTCCACAGTTCAGTGATGTTGCTTGGCTTTCATTTATTGCCAAATTCTACAGTATTTTCTACCTGTATCACACAGGAGTAGAACCTCTGCAGTATTGAATGACACAAGCACTTTTTACATGTAGGTTTTTTTTTTTTCTCTTTCTCCAATGAAGCCCCAACAGACATGGACTAGATCTGAGACCAGCATCAAGACGAGCATCTCGCAGCAGGTTTGGATATTGTTCACTTCAACCGTCTTGTATTTCATGTTAATCGTCCATCTGACATGTAGAATCCAGTCAAAGCTCTCCGCAGGCCGCCTGTATAGAAACGTATGCAGCGATTAAGGCGGCTCAGGGGTGCATGACAAACCACAGCTCTTTCTTGCTCTCTATTATTAATATAGCTGTATATGGAGCATACACTGCGGCAGGAAGGGACCTCAGATGTCAGGATTAATAGCTGAAAAGGGTTTTGAGGTGTGCGCTCTGTGATGGCTTTTTTAAATCACATCTGGGATGAATAACAGTTACTCACACCAACCCTTTTCTCCCATCTACTACGTCTGCAGGCGTAGCGCTTTTATAAAAATTTCTGAAACAATTTTATAATTTTTCTAGAGACCTGCTGAGAGGAGGGGAAGGCTTTCAGCTTGCGTTTTATTTTTTTAAACAAAACCATAATCTTTCATATGAAGCATGTTTCAATCCACTGCCTCTACTGGTGACAGGAGGAACTGCATACAGGCGTTAACAAAAAAAAAACTTCCAGTTTACACCAATTTATGATGCCTGTGTACCGTTCCTGTGGTTAGCTGAAGCAGTTTGATGTCTTAAACTGAAAAGACAATGCATGCTAAGAATCCACTTTCCTGCCAAGTTTGGCTTTTTCATGGACACAATGTGACTTTGACCCTGTTTTAACCGATGGGACAAAATCTTTTACACTCGTTGTATTAGTTTCATTCTTTTCAATGATCAATCTTAATACTCGGCACAATATAATTCACAAACCAACATTCCTAAAGGCGCAGTCATCCATGTTAGCCTTGTGTTCATGAGAATATACTCTAATAGAGTTGGGGTGGGGTGGGGGGGCATTTTAGCAGTGTGGAGCTTAACAGAATACCTCAAAGTGAAGAGTCTGTTTTGAAGATAGACGTCAAAAGCTAAATTGCTATAAATTTAACCAGATGCAGCTGAAGGCATCTCTTGTGTTTTATCACAAGTTGTAATTTGGGACAATGAGCCAATTTTCCAACAGGTGCCTGCCTGTATAAAGCCAGATCTTGGAATAGATGATCATATTCAATGCAGTCACTGCTGTCTCCTTTTTTTCCACCATGGTTACAATTTCAATGTTGATTTATGAAGTGTCCTGCACTGAGGTCAGCAGCCTATCGGAGATTTATGAAACAGCCACTGTGAGAGAGAGAGAGAGAGCAACAACCTAATCTATCAGCCTTTATTATTATCGTGACTGTGCCGTTATAACCTCCCTCAAATGCATCACTCTCGATCAGTTGAGGGTTTGTTTGAAGTCCCAAGGCAGATTCAGTAATCAATACAGACTGCGTACTTGAGCGAATCCGCATTACCTCTCAAATATCTCGCCTTTCCGTTAATTCATTTCATGTCCCTTAAAATGTTGAAGCAAGTGAATTCATCACTAACTGCTGTTGTACATCATGATCTCTTTAGGACTCTTTTAGTCCATGTAGAATGTGGAATGATTACAAACGGAGGGTTATTCAGGAAAACAAGCACATGCAACATCTTGTATTACTGTGCCAGCAAAGCTTTTCATTTATACTAAATAACGCACGCTTTAAAGCATCGTACGTACAGACCATGCAGTTTTGCATAAGCGAGAATGCCTTTTGGTCGACCACATTTCCCATCAAGCTGATTTTTAAATAATGCGATCACTAAGCGTGCACATCTTGGTTTTACTTGCAATGGAATGCTTTTGTGTTTAAAAAAAAACAAAAAATAAAAACACTAAAGCAACAACACAAGTGATGCCTTTTGGCCTAACGGAGTCACGATCAAGCTGATTTGAAAAATGCTCTTCATAAGGACGCGGGCTTTTGTAGCAACGGCTTTGGATATCAGTGGGCGTCTTCCTGCCCTTGCCAGTTTGCAGACCCCGTTTCTGCCCCAGATTGCCGAATAAAGTCATATTCTTGGTTGCGTGGGACGATTCTCTTGGCACCCGGCACTGATGAGTGGATTAAGCGGAGGCCGTGCCTTCTTTGAATGGTACCCCATTACCATGGAGACGAGCATCACTCAGCATCAGCACCACGTTTAGCTCTGAAACTCGTACGACGACGGCAAAGAACTGCATATTTCCACTGCGACTTCACAGATGTGAAATTTTCTGAAGTAAATTTGGCATGTCTAAAAACTAGGATAATGATGATAAATGTGACAGCCTTAAAAACTAATTACAATTGTCTCCGTGCATTCTCCAACACACGCCTGTATGAAAAACTCATTTAAATCTTCCACAAGTCCAAAAGACAGTCTTGCTCTAAAGCCATTTGGCACGCTCGCTCACCCAGTTTACATTTCCAGAGGATTAGCAGAAGAGCTTGAAATAATCATGCCAGATGTCTCCTTACACCCAGAAAAAGAGCCTGCCCATTGGGCATTTGGGTTTTTATTGTATTTTCTTTCTCTCTTTTTTTAAAAATCATTCTTAAGTGCAAACACTTTAAACCCTTGGAATGCTTGGTCTCATGTCGATGTCATGTAAGCAAATTAAATTCCTCTTATGTCTCTCGAGTTTTATGCCATCACTATATTTAATCATTGCACTTTTTTTAATGGTAGCTGAATATCTGAACCGATTTTTGTCATGGCTAATGTTTAAAAGGAAATGAATGGGAGACTTAAGTAATAACGTAGATCGATATATCTCGTCGTAATGTGCTTGCAGCTCTAAGGGTCTCTACAGATTTTAACTGGGGTGCATGAAGAGAATGGGGAATGTTAACTGACAAATATAGCTTTTTTTTACCAAGTGTATTTATTTATTTATTTTAAACTTTGAGTCTGCTGGATATAAATATTCAGTTGTAACACAGCTGCTGGACCAGACAGACATGCATCATTTCAAATGAATATTGGTTTGGTTCTAAGCTTCATTATTATTATTTTAAATACTGATATACTGTATTAAACCCGCAGGGGAAATTATTGCCTCTGCATGTAACCCATCCAGAGTGAGCACACACTCGGAGCAGTCGGCTGCCACACATTGGGGGCGCCTGGAGAGCAGTTGGGGGTTCGGTGCCTTGCTCAAGGGCACTTCAGCCGTGAAGGTGGAGGAAGGGAAGGTGCAGCTCACTCCCCTGCTGCCACACATTTTTCCTGTTAGTTCGGGAATCGATCCAGTGACCTTTAGGTCCCAGACCTGCTTCTCTAACTATTAGGCCACAGCTGCCCATAATTGGTGTGTTTCCATTATCAGCACTTTGTAAACAGAGCTGTAAGATGTAACTTGAGGCTTTCTGTCATGGTCAAATTCTTCAGGACTGTTTATGCCCCCACTAACTAACTTGGTGCCTATTCTGTCATTTTTCCAGAGCGTATCTCCTGATGTAAAATATATTTAAAACTTGGTGTGTGGATACATCTGGGTACGGAGTGTCGTGTACCTGTTTCATGTCTTTCTCCTTAACCTTTGACCTCCGACCGAGAGAATGTTTGTCCTGAGCGTATTTCCTGATGTACACCTACGAGTACCAAACTTTAAATTGTGAAGGAAAGAACCGTCGTGACGTGCATTCAGAGGGAATATAGATGAAGTTGAACTATGGTCAATAAATTGTAAAGGATTGTTGAATGAAATTAATGGGAATGCATAATTCTATAAATTTTTTTAATAGTCCCAAATTCAGTTTATGGTGAGGCATCTGTGTACCAGGGACATTCTGGTTTTTGTTTGATTGTTTTTGGTCTTCTGGAGAAAGCAGGCGTAGTGAACGAGAGCTTGTTTATAGCTGATGTAATGAATTTTGACTTCACAGAAGTCATGTGAATTGTAATGCTAACTGGATTAAAGAGTAGCTTAACTTTATGTAATCTGTGAAGTTGCTGAGGAGAAACACTTCAGGAACTTTTGCTCTCGGGGAAATGAAACACTTGGTAAAGCCAGTTCATGTCAGGTTGTGTCCCCCCACGACGTCATTTTCTTACCACTCAAGCTTTTTAAGACTCTTCAGATAGATTATTATTCAATAGTTTATGTATCAGTTTAACATTTTCGTGCTCCAAAGACAGTCAACATAAGTTGTACCCTCCCAGTTTTAAACTAATTTATGTGACATGGGCACAAAACTGAGTCAGACACGATGAGTTCCTGTAGTACAGGAGGAACACTGGCAAGGAACTTTACCGAGGACCTTCAAGGACTTGTTTTGGAAAGTTCCACAACCGACAGTAGTATTATGCAAACAATGCTAACGTACCACAAAGCACCACCATGCATTAGACACTGCATTAAAAATGCAGCAAGCATCTTCACATAACACTCCTGATTCCTTACTTGACCCCCGAAATGCAACCGCAGCCTTTTTTCTTCGTAAATAGAGGCATGTGTTCCATTGCTGGCTGTGAGTGCTACAGTGTTTGTGTGATGGGTTTTTTTTCCTCCTCTACAATTTAATGAGTGCGGCAGGAATGCTCTGTCTCCCACATGTCTCTGAGAAAGAGGGAGGGCGGCCATCTTATTGCTGCCACATGTGCAGCGCTCTCTCTCTCATTTTCTCTCTCTCTCCTGCAGGCCGGTATGGTCAGCCAGTTCAAAGCACCCCGTCTCATTGGTTATACACTTTATGTAACAACTGATGCCTCACTGTGCCTGAAAGGCAAAAAAAAAGTGCAACAAAAGAATCCCTTCCTGTTTCTCTTTGCTTCTTGAATGGTAAATTAGGCCTGGCTTGCTAGCTTGTGGCATCACTTTCTAACTTGTCTGACGTGATTAGCATATACCACGTTGGGGTGTTAGCCTTGCAACTCATTCTCCTTCTCTCCAAAGCTCTTTCAAGAAAAGTTTTAAACTGAGCGAATGGTTTAGCCACTCTGAGAAATGGGCACCATGTTTGCAAGGCCTCAGTTGAGCAATGCGATGGAAAGCAGCATGCCACATATGGCAACAATCTGCCTTGCTAATCCAGATATTAGACAAGTTTGAGTTCAGGCTTCTGCAATCCAGCACACTCCATCAAGGGCACTACATACCATCCTTCACCGGGAGAACGCAGGCATCAGTCAAATAGACGGCAGTGGTTAGCCTGAGATTGAGTAACAGCTATTGTCGGTGCTCTCAGAGAGGGTCACTGGGTGGGGGTGTGAAAGTGCGATCCCTTTCACACAAGTGAATCATTATCATTCTAGAGCGACGTTATTCTTCACCTGGTTGGATAGAAGGGGAAGATTATGGAGTGGATTTTGTCAATGTTTTTTGGAGTGCTAAGCAGCGAGACCCCCCCTTCCCATGCCGCCCCCGTCTTTCAACCTGTACTGGAAGAGTAAATATAAATAGAAAATAGAAACAAATATAAATTTGCATCTCTGCCTGTGGAGATACAGGTTTGACTGGAATTATTGGTCTTTTGTGACTGCCTTATGTCACCAGTAAGGGCTGACGAACAGCTCCTAGTCAGTTGTTTTTACCATCCAATAAACTGGGTGAACATGCTGGTCTTTGCTTTGATTTATGTTTACCTATCTGGGTCCGTTGTCTAGTAGTCAGGGAGTCAGTGGACTTTACTTAATTAGTTAATGACCAATCACTTTGCATAAAGCAAAAAGTTTGATTTCATAGGATTTAACAAGAACAGTCAGGCCATGGGGCAGCGTGGTGGCGTAGTGCTTAGCACATCCTCCTTAGGGCAATAAGGTCCTGGGCTCAATAAAGGTTTGTGTGGAGTTTGCATGTTCTCCCCATGCTTGCATAGGTTTCCTTTGGGTGCTCTGGTTTCCTCCCACAGTGCACATTGGGCTAATTAGCTGTTCCAGGTTGCCCCATGAATGTCAGGGCGTATTGCACCACCCTACCTTTTAGTTTATTTTCCATTTAACAGCACATGTCTAAACTCTTAGAGTTGGTGTACTATGGTTTAGTCTATAGAGATAAACCCGGTGTAATGTGCACTAAACATGCATGAATTTCATGCCAGCTTTAAATTATTTCCAAACAGTTACAACTCTTTTAGCCATGGTATAGTCGATCTTTGCCTGTGTGCTCCTACTCTAGCTTGGGTGTCATCTTTAGGTGTCATCTGCATGGTGCAGAGCCCTCTGGGAGTTGTCAGTGCCTCTAAATTGGCCCATCCTCAGGGAGCTGCATGTGCTGGCTAGCCAGGCCATTTGCAATAATCTCCTTTTTACTGTTTAGAGGCTAATTTGGTAACATTACACCTGCCTCTATGAGCCACCGCTTTGGCATGGTGGGGCCTGCTGTGGCTTCCTTCCCCCCTTTTTCTTTTTTTTTTTTTTTTTTTCTTTTCAATCTGCTGGTTAGAGTTTCGTAATGAGATTAGCCTGAAGCCCAGATCTGCTTTGTGTCGTGTGGGATGTGCTGGGGTCCTGGATCAGCGGAATCAAAGCGAGGAGTTCCAATCAGCATGAGAAGCAGCTGAGGAAGACCTCTTCTTGCGTTTCCCTCCCTCTTCCCGACCCTCGTACCCTCCCATCCCAGAATCCTCTCTGCGTGTAACTTGGACGACATCCACCGCTATCACACGCAACATTGTGCGTGAGCTTTGCATACGAAATAGCTTTGTCCTCCCGCTGCAGTGTTTGTTCATCAACCGGGTCTTCGCACTTTCTCTTTATCTCGCCGTCCAGCTCGTATTTATTATCGGATCAAACTTCTCCCTGAACGTCACTGTGCTAAAAGGCAGGATTGAATTTGAAAAATCTTTTTTTATATATATAAAAATTTCTTGTCCAAGCTACCATAAATGTAGCTGCGGTGAAAGCTAACACCGCCCTTGTTGTCTTTGTTTAGCAGAAATATTGGGTTTCGTACCACAACTTTAAAAAGCCAGACAGTGAATCACGTTAACTAGTGCTGCTTAGATGGGGATGCATGAGACAGACTTTCACAACACTCATAATAGTCCATATACAGTCTCAGCCTTTGTTCTGCTTAATTTACGCTAACCCTAATGTGCTTGCAAGGCAGACCAAGGGACTGAATGCTGGACATGCAAAAAAATAAAAAATTAAAAATACAAAGGGAATAAAAATAGATCATACTTTACTGGACGAGAAGAAACAACTCGCCACCCTGGTCTCAACCCAAAACCTACAGTCTGCTCTGCAAAACGCATCAAAGCGTTATGTCGATATTTTGGCCTCAGTCTATGCAGTGTGATGTTGATTAAAAGTGTAAGGGTTGGGGTTAAAGAAAGGGTGAGGATTACTCTTGCAGGCTATGACTGGGGTTATCATAACAGCCTGGCTAGAAGAACTAGTAATAACAGTAGTAATAATAATCACTGACTAATTGACCGAGCTCTGTGTGCTTCCTAGCTCAAGTAGAGATATTTTGACAACGGCTTTGCGCTCCCTTGAAGTTTATGGACTTGAATCAAATATAATGAGGGGTACTTATAGGCAATGTTTTTTAAGGATGAGACACTGATACGGGAAGTTGGTAAGAATGTATTTTTTTTTTTTTTTGCAGTAGTGAATTCCAAAAGACGAACTTTCACAATTTGGAAGTTGTTTAAAAAGAAGTTGTAAAATTAAATATTTTGGCTTTTATGTTGATGTCCTCATCATTGGTGAACAATAATAGACAAATGACTGCACTGATAATTTGACTCTAGGTCATTTCCTGATTTTGTCAATTAGCAGATTATTCACAGGACCGTGAAAGCGACATTTAAGGTATTCCATGAGTCGTAAATGAGTTAATAGCCGTTGAAGTGTGTGCTAGCCATGTACGACTAGATTGAGTGGAGTAACTGAATCCACTAGGTTATGAGGATGTATAGCATTGTTGGAGCAGCACTTTGGCGTGTGACTGTGCTGTCGTCCGTCACACTTATTGGAATCCTCAACCAATCAGGTTATTTCAACCGAACTTTCACAATCTTATTGTTAGCATAATATTGTGCACTTCCTATTTTATTTTTGTATTTAATTAATTTTTGACCTTTCTCGTAGCAAACATGGACTTTGTGACTGCTCCGCAAGGGGCTTGCCATCAGTAATAAAACTTCAATTGTGAATGGGTTTTTATTGAACTGTGAACAGAATCTTCACATTATGCCACTGCACACCTCTGATTTCAAGTAATAAACCATTAAAGTTTGTAAATTATCTACACATGGGATCAGGTTATAAAAATATGGATTGTGGTCAATAAGTGAAAATAATGTCAAAGTTCATCGGATGCCCACTAGGGGGAGACATTTCATTAGAACAGCTATGCCAACTCATAAACACCTGAAGTCTTTGTGAGATTTTTAAGATTAATCAGTGCACATGTTGTCATAATCCAGTTGTGCTTGGTGGGAAGTACCTTGCACTCTGAATGACCCTGTAGCTTTTGCGTTGAATTAGTTTCTGGGGTTTTCAGAACATGATGCTACTCTGCACCTGTGATTAGTGATATGGCGCTAGTGAAACTAAGCAGTGCAGCTGACTTTTTTTTTTTGTTATATATGTGTGTACATGGTCATTTCTGCTTTGCAGCCTACACACTTCATGCGCGTCGTCGGGTAAATAAACATAAAACCAGCAAACTGCAAGGCGGCAGAGACAATTTCTTAAAATTTAATTCCTAAATTAGTGTTAACGTTTCCGTTTTTTCCCCCTTTTTATAATTTAAATATTTTAAAAATTCTATAAAATAAAGGTTCTTTGCAAGATGGAGAAATGATGCTGAATTAAAAACTTGAATGCAACAAAAGGAAGAAAATCTTATTGGCTTACTACTGTGTACTCTAGTGCAGTGTAATGAGAATTTGAGAACATACAGAGAAGTGGGTGGACTTGTATGTCATGGCCTTTAAGGGTTTTCTTGCTCAAAAATGCACTTCCTAATTTAATGAAGACGTATTTTTTCCCTAAATATTTTATAATGCCATGAATAATGTAGCCAGTAGACTCTGTTCTGGTTTTAATTACTCATGCTCGTATGATCTGTAGTATATGTATGTGATCATTAGCAAAAAAAAATGTGTTTGAAATATTTAGAAGACTGCTGGAGTTTGACTTTTTCAAGGCCGTGCAAGGGTAAAGGTAATTCTCATTGGAAAGCGCATGTGTGGTTTTCCATAGTAATGGCCTGTCTAACAGTGCTTGTTTTAACATTAAGCGCTCTCTATCTTTGTGACCTTGCTCTGACTTTGACCTTGACTTTCAAACATCAGTTCATCTCTGGGAGTCAGGGAGCATAGTGTCCCCACCATGTTTGGTGAAAAAATAAATCTTACAATGGTGTGATAAGACAGGATTTTGATAAGACAGACACCATGCAAACAATAGACTTTATGTAAATGATTGTAGCAGGAAAATTATTATTGATTACATTAAAATACAAACTTAAACTTTATTTGCGATATGGTATGTATGGACATGCTGAATTAAAAAACAATTAGCTCCCTCAGCCACCGAATTCAGCGGAGTGGGAGCCATAGAAATGGGGTCCGCCTTCTCTTTGGAAGGAAATGATGTAGGATCACCAAATTTGGTGGATGGCTTCATTCAGAGGCGAATGGGGTTGTATATGGGTCACCCTGTTTCAAGGCGCTCCTGGAGGGGAGCGTCTGAACCCCTGTGGTGTCTTTTCCTGAAAATAATTGTACATTGATTTTTGTCCAAGCCTCTCAGTATTTGGATGGTAGAGTGAAATTAAAAGCTAAAATGCAGCATCCTATATCGAGATTTCCTGGATGTCATGTGACCCCACTGCTTACTTGCTCATTTTTCTCTTTGTAACTTTTGTCTATCAGAGTGAATGTTTACACAGTTTCGAAGTAAATATTCATTCCTAAATCATGTACGCCAACCGCATTATGACGCAGTGGCGCTCTTTCACCATGTCTTACAGCAAGCGAAGTCTGCTTTGACACCCGTGTGCCGCTTCGAGGGCCCTCCTGTCACGCTGGAGGAAAATCTTGTTTGATGCCTGGCCCCTGTCTTTCACACTCCTGCGCTAAACCTGCAGCTTTAGCGTCTTCCTGTGCAAAGCCCGTGTCCTCGGCCTTTGTGGCTCCCTCTCACGGCTCCTTCCTATTGTGTGTCGTCCTGTCACAGTGCCCACATTACACTGTGAAAAATGGTCCTGTAGCCTTAGCCTGGGGCATCATGGGAGTTGTAGTTAGTGACTGTGCTGACTGCTGGGTTTGGAGAGATCTTTCCTGCTGCTGTTCTTTTGTGTATTTCTTCCTTTGAAAATATTTCCACATCCTAAATTTTTTTTTTTAATGCATGTAATTAAAAATCCTCATTTGAATGGATGCTGAGAGAAACTTATCCATTATAATTTGCATGTTTGTCTTTTGTGGTCATTTCAGATCCTAGTTATTTTTCCCCCTCTGCCCCTCTGCCTTTGTTCGG
>JBCNYH010000027.1:3621527-3633789 GCA_039654325.1 Tandanus tandanus
TTACAGGGCTGTCGCTTTTAAGTTAAGTGGAGCAAGCTGGTTCACAGAGCATTGGAAGGAAGGTTGTTTTTTTTGTTTTTGGTGGAAAACTTTTTTTTTTTTTTTTTTTTTTTTTTTTTTTTTAAATTAAATTTACAACAGAAAATACCTTAAATTAATTCCATATGTTAGTACACAATACAAAAAGCAAAGCAAAATTCAGACTGGAACACAGCAACAGCTTCAATTACCGGTATTAAAACAAAAAAGAAGGCATACAGAATGCAATTAGAACAGTAACGAATGATAAAGCAAATGCAATAGTAGGTCATTTGTGATATTAGTGATGCATCACCAGATCCTGTGTCGTATTAATAGTAAATTGCTAATCAATATATGAAACAAGGCAGTAACTGCGCTTCAGTTAAAAAAGAACACACAGTTAAAGCCAAGTCTAAACACAAAGCATGACTTGAAGCATTGTGCGGTTGGGTTGAAAAAAAAAAAAAAAAAAAAAAAAAAAAAAAAAAATCTATTTTTTCCAAATATTTATAGGAGATATATTCTTGTAAAAAAAAATTTTTGGCAGCATTTATCTCAGAAATGTTCACAGTAAAGTACAGCAGTAAGAAACTCATTTGAATAACATTTTATCAATAAAGGAGTGACTTTCAAGTTTATAAATTTAAAAATAAGCAGGCAAGCATAATTTAGTGTCCTGCTGTTGGAGTTACTCTCACAATCAGCCAACATTAAAAACCTCTTAGTGCTAAGAATATTATTTGCATTGCTGGGAACTGATATTTTACAATGTACAAGTGTTGTGATAACATCAGTGATCCATCACCATGTCCTCATTTATCAGATCTTGTATCAAGATGCGCAAATTCCCAACACTTATACGCTCGCTTGATTTGTTCAGCTCGGCGATAACACGGCTTTTGCACCTGTAATCTGCTCTTGAGCAACACGTGACTCATCAAACCGAGCTCGCACATCATTAAACTGTCACCGAGGACCTCCAGAAGGCAGCATTTCACTCGGCCCGTCCCGCTCGGCATTCTAGATAAGAACCCCCTCCCTTAATATTCAAGGGCCGCCGTTAGCATGCTAGCCCGATGAAGCGGAATCATTTATCAAAAGCTTATTTTAAAGCTCCATGAATGTCAGCTTGTGTTGCCGCACTTAATTGAAATGTAGTCAGCCAACACCTGAAATACATCGTCCTCCAGCTGGCTGCGAGCGGCATGTTTTATAGCGATGCTCACGACACCTGTTTAATATTAGCGTGCGCCCCCTTACAATATTTTTTACATTCCATACGTCGCTCTCGCTTTGATTTATTCCCAGGGAGGTCAGGCAAAGATAAAAATGGTTTATTCATGCTCATTTAAATGCTGTGTTGCTGATATTTGGATTGCAGGCCTCATCTCAGACAGTGGTCTGATGTTCCTCTAGTGGTTCACGGCTGTTCAATAACGGATGGTCATCTGTGAGCGATTTCAGGTTTTAGGAGTGAGATGTTTTACGTGAAGGTTGAAATCGCATGGCTAGCTCACAGCCGTGCTAGGAGAATGATTAGCATGGCTGGCTTGCTTGCTTCTTTGCCACATGTTTAATATTGCTCTTTTTCTATGACAAGCACCAAATATGCCGCCTCACCAATGAAGTCACTAAGAATTGAAGTGGACGTGAATATGAAAAATAGTCTCTGACAACCTGTGCCCTTAAACTTTCTTTTATTTATTTATTTTTTTCCTTTGCTATTTGCCCTTCCCCCCTCAGTCAACCTTAGCATAACCCCGGGCTCCTGAACTCGCTTGTACATTTTAGTCCCCGATAATAAACCAACATCTGCAGAACTTACAAGTGCTTTACCCCGAGTTAATTGAGTAAATTGAAGCAAGCTGCGGCGCAGTAGTGATCTATGAGTCCCGGTCCGGGGCCCAGGAGGGAGACAACAGATTTACTGCGAAGACAGTGGGCGGCCTTTTGTTCAGGCGATGGTTCATGGGAAGTTTGAGGTCAGGCTGGATTAAAATATCTCAACGAACAAATGGAGTAATTTGAGTATCTCATACAGAGAGCTGTGCCAGTTTCCACCAGCCATCCAGGTGTGATTTATTTGAATTTAAGCCTCTTTTTTTTTTGTCTCCCCCCCCATCACCTTTTTTTTTTTTCTCTGTTGTTATTTGGGATTTATAGGTAAGGCCCTATTAACAGGTCCTATAGTTATGCACGACGTGTGTGTGTGTGTGTGTGTGAGAGAGAGAGAGCTGTAGCAGGGATAAATAAATACCAGCGGGGGATAGCCTCTACAAGGGGAAGCACTAGAGTGATTTCCTCCTGCGCTCGTGCCCTCAGGGGTCGTCAGCGCTAACGTGGTATTCATCTCAAACTACAGGGAAATGTGCAGAGTTGGAGCGGAGGGGGGGGAAGAGCGAGCGTGTTTGTGTCGCGGGATTCCTGTCCTCCCTGACGTGGCGAGGCGGTCCACTTTTGCAGTGATTGCGTTAAATTGAGCATGCAGACCCGCAGCTCGAAGGAGCTATAAAACGCGAGCATGCCGAGACGAGCGACAGCTACTGAACGCAAAACAAAATATTCTTTCTGCACGTTCCAGTGAGCTGCTGGGGAGCCATTTAACAAGTGTAGCTCTTAAATAAAGCTATTTTTGAGCATTTTTCATTGTTAAGTGAATGCAGTTAGACTGTTGAACTAGAATCTGTGCTACCGGCACATGAATAAGTATGTAAAGAACTAAAAATTACTTTGTGTGTAATTTATCTAACAGTTATGCTTTCACATTGGGGATCTAATCAATTAACTGGGAGGACGCAGCTTCTGGTACAATATATAATTTTATATTATTTTTCGATTCTAATAAGTGAATCAGTAAGGTTAAATGTATGTGTAGGGTGGGCAGAAATGCTGTGTTCTAATGCTCTAAAATATCAAAGTTTATTTTACACCTGTATTTGGGACATGCTTGGCACCCCAATCATGGAAACCCGTGCCATTCTCTGAAACCGGTGCTGTAAAGTGTGACATTCATAATCTCCAAATTTCAATGTAGTCCTGCTTATTTCCCTCTATGGTGACCATAAATTCATGAACCAGTGTTACAAAGACCGTGAGGGGAACTGCTTCATGCTCATCACTGCACTTTTATTAGTAACAAACAGGAATAAATCCGTATGGAATAATTGTACAGTGCAAGTGCTAACATGGAACCTCAGCCCTCACAGGAAAAATGAGTTCTCAGTCCAGAAAGTAAGGAAAAGTACGAATTTCTACTTTGGATATGAATTTTAATGCAGGATCTTCTCTGTTTTCTCAAACCCTGATTTTTTTTTTTTTTACCTTTTTTACATCAGCTCACTGTAGCATCAGATCATGTTAAAGATTTATGCACTAATTTCAATTCTTTGGCAAAACATTTAGTCATTTATAGCCTCGGGAGTGTTTTATAGGCTAGGTAAATTTTCTGGAGTATTTCACAAACAGCTTTGCTGAATATTTTTCCTGGAAACACTCGCTCACACTCTTGAGTGTTTATAAAAAGTGCTTGCTTCATTAAAAAAAGTGTTGGCCATAAATCTCTTGCAGAATTATCTAATACAAGACAACACGTTTTTTTTCTTTTTTTTTTTTTTGTAGCTCGCCAGTGCATATGATCTTAAACTCGGGCCACATGCTGTCGATTCTTCAGCCTGCACTGTGAAGGTGTGTCATAAGTAAAATACTATTTGTGTCACATTTCAGGACGGAATATTAAATCTTAGCTATTGTATTGATTTATTGGTCATGACCATTACTTGACATCATACAAGAGTCTGTGTATTTATTACAGGATGAAAATGAAAGCAGTAAATGATCTATACAACATAACTACCAATAAAAAAAAAAAATTAAGCGTGAACAAAAGAAAAGGACAGACGATGCTGCTGCTGCTGGTGTGTAAAGCCTCTCCTTCACACACTGAGCTCCTAACAGCTCTAATAAGGTTTTATGAAACATATGCTCTCCATGCGGAAGATCATTTAGCTGTTATGTTCATCAGTTGGCGCGCTGCCCACCCTGGCTTTTCGTCCTCTCCTTCGGCACGCGCGATCTGTAGAAGCAGGCCCGGCTCCTGCGGCGTTAGCGCCATACTCATAAACGCCGTAGGAGACGATGGCTTAGATAATTAACTCTGTCTGATCAATGGCTCATCAGACCTCCTGTGCACTCTACTCTTTAGATTTATTCTAGAACGTTCTCATTTCATTCAAGCACCACAGGATTGAAAAACTAAGTTTGGTTTTTTTTTTGGGTGGTTCCCATTAATTTAATCGTTTATTTTAATATTAAGTTTGTGCAAGTAATGCTAGTTCAAATAAGCAATGATGCTGAAATCAGTCTTCCCTGGAAGGCTCGCATCCAATTATTAAATAATTTACTTTCAGGTGCAAGTTTATTTCGACCACTTTATAATAAACACACAAATATTACTGTATTGGTTTAAGCTGTGGATTATTTTCCAGTAACGGCTTTCGGTTTTCCAATCACATTGTTTAATCACCCATTTATATTTTTATGTATCTTGTGTCTGGCTATATCTTATCCGCGTATATCTTTTTGTAGTCAGTCAAAAGTTCATTCATGTTGGCTCGTGTTGCAGCTATGGTTATTTCTTGAAGGTGAAACAAAACAGCCCTGCAGCTTGTCTTGTAATTGAGAAACTGAAATATGTAATGGAGTATTTGTTTGGGTTATTTATTAATCCCAAAAGCATAACACACCGAAAACTACAACGCTAGGACTATTATACCATGCAGTAAATACCTGATGAATGATGTAAGTACAGTTCATTTATGCTGCGTACTTTACATAGCATCTTGTAATAGAATAGGCAGGTTTGAGTCATAATGCAAAATTGTAATTAAAATCTGATGAGAACTCCGGCATGAAGTGTGGTTTTAGACTGAATTGAAATCATCCTAAAGCTAATTATCAGCAAGATTTTGTGCTTATTTAGGTATTATATAAGGCTTTGTTGCCATGCTTGGAATTGTACTTTTTTTTCACATTTTTTCCACAAGCCATGACTAATAGAACTCTAAAGAACTGTACATCTTGTGTGAACGAGTCCCATGTAGGGTGAAGCTGAGGCCGAGATATGCTGCTACTTCACAAATCCAGTTTTTCCTCCCTGTTTCTCACTCACTTTCTCTCTGAAATCATGGCAGAGGGGAGGACCGGCAGGCCTTGCTTGTTTTCCGCTTGATAGGTTAGCTGCGGAGAATGTGCCTCGACGAGGTAAATGATTAAGGGGGTGAGGGAGGGAGTGCAAGAGAAAAACCTTTGCTGGTCTGCCATTATGTACTTCAAAGGTCCGTTTGGGCAGGTTAAATGAAAAGCAAATGTGTTGCCCTGCCGCGCGAATACCTCAAATGTTTTAGCAGGTGCAAGCAATGAGGGAGGTGGGCAGTGACGGAGATATGGCTGCACCTTGCTTAGAGAGAGAAAGGAAGAGAGCAGGGGTGAGGGAGAGAGACCTCATCAGTGTGGGAGGCAAAACTCTGGTCTGCTCCAGAGGGTACAGGGAGGTCAAGTAAGTGAAGGTCATGGAGGCCAGGAAGTATTAAAAGTAGCAGAGGTATTTTTATTGACCATGTGGGCTGTAAAATGGTAATCGGCATTAATTTGTTCATGAAGTGAAGTCCGGCATAAATGGACAGTGAGGTGGACGGAAGTGAATTTTCCAGTTATGTTTTATTCCTGAAACAATTTACTAATTAACTTTAGCTATTTTTTTTTAATCATAATTTTAGTTTATGGTTATATTCAGTGTTCTGGTATTAAAACAGCTCTGATATATAAAGTAAATATTATGCGGAGTTTTCAGTCCTGGTTATAAGATTAGGATTTTGCTCACAATGTCGAGGGTCATCGAACTTTTTTTTGTTGTTGTCTGCTGGTTAGTTCTATAGATATTACCCATTGACGAAAAACAATCCGTAGCACATTATATAGATAACATGGTTTTATTCCTGAACTTTCTACACACTGAAACATTTCCCACTCTCACAGAGAAGTGAGATGTATTTTTAAAATGCAGGAAATGAGCAGCACTTTTATAAAAATTTTAATTAGATTGAAATTGTTTTTTTTTTTTTTTCCTGTTAGTGTTTTGATGAGGGTTTATCCTTCCTACAAGATGAGCATAAGTCATTATTTAAAGCTTATTAAATGCTAGAGATGACGTAATTAGCTTTACATTTATAATAAACAGCTGTAAGGGCTATAATGGTTGATATTGACGATCACCTTTCCATCATTAAAATTATAAAATCACAGCATTAAGTGTTTAGGTTTTAGTGTAAGATTTTAAACAGTGTGGTTTAATGTAAGAGGCTAAAATGTTTTTTTGTTTTTTGAAAGAATAACCATCTGTTGCAATTGTCTACAAACTTTTCTTGGAATTGGTGAGTACAGGAATGTTATGCAGGTTCATCGCTGAAGTATAAATGAAGAGACCGATTAATAGATTAAATGCAGATGTTTGAATTTAAGTGGAAGTTCATGGGGATTC
Source organism: Tandanus tandanus (assembly GCA_039654325.1). Classification (NCBI taxonomy): domain Eukaryota; kingdom Metazoa; phylum Chordata; class Actinopteri; order Siluriformes; family Plotosidae; genus Tandanus; species Tandanus tandanus. Next base: position 3,628,084 of record JBCNYH010000027.1, read on the forward strand.
TGCTGTGTGTGTGTGTGTGTGTGTGTGTGTGTGTGTGTGTGTGTGTGTGTGTGTGTGTGTGCGCCAGTAAATTCTCAGTTGTATTGCAAGTTGCCAATAGTTGGCACTGTTTCCTAGATCAAGCATCAATAGACTACTTGAGCCTATGGCAGCACTCAGGAAGTGTCAGTAATGTACATAATTGCATCAGTGAGACTATTTTTGATTCATGATTACAGGAGTATCAGGAAGATCATAATGTATGATCACATGGAGAACAATGGCCTGTAATTGCACCTCGAGCATGTTATGGTATAGGAATAGGTGGACAAATTGATGGAGAATTTAAAATAAAAATGGGAAAATGGGGGTTTATGTAAACATGTCAATAAAGTATGAAATAATTAATAGCATGCCAGAAAAAACTGTGGAGGCCGATCATGAGTGAAAAATTAGTATGTGTGGGTGTACCATAGACTGAAACACAAGACCGGCGCTACTCGATATATATCGCGTGTACATACATGTAAACGAGCTGCCGGATTAAGAAATTTTGCTTCATTTTGCATTTTATTTTGAGTTATTGTTATTGTGGTATGAGGAGCCATTTGAGGTGGTTCGGGCAACTGATTAGAATGCCTCCTGAATGCCTCCCTGGTGTGGTGTTTCGGGCATGCCCCAACCTGGAAGAGGCCCCGGGGTCGACCCAGAACACACTGGAGGGGGACTATGTCTCTGGGCTGGTCTGAGAATGTCTCCGCCCGGAAGAGCTGGAGGAAGTGACTGGGGAGAGGGACGTCTGGACCTCACTGCTTAGGCTGCTGCCCCCACGACCCGACCCCGGGACAAGCGGAAGACTGTCGGACTGACTGACGTGTGCTGGTATATGTATGTATAGTACATGCACTGTTATGTGCTGGTAAAATACCATGATACCAGTAAAATTGAACAAATATTTGGAGTTTCAGGGCATTTTTCTGGAAAAGAGAATAAAGATTGTAAATGTTCTGTAGGTACAATACTTTAGCGATTCTATTTGGCTCGTAGGAGCAAGTTGAGACACAACATTCAACACCCATCTTATTGGAATGGTGGATTTTATATATTGGCAATATGGCGGCCACGTAAAGGCACGTCATGCGAGGGTCTTGTCCGGTCTTGTTTGTCTATGGGGCCATACCATGTGAGCAGCACAAATAAAATATGAAAATTTCATGAAGAAATTGTGTATTAATAAATAAAGTAAATGAATCTTAGTCAAATTAGTTGAAGTACATTGTGTGGGCTAGAGTTGCAATTATAAAATGTGATTTAAAGTGTACTTGGGAAGGCGGGTTGGCACACATACACTCTGGGTAGGGAAAAAATCACAATACAAAATGTGTAATATGAGACAAGTAGGGGTAAAAATGCATGAAGTGCTTTAAAACCAATTGATAAATTTTACAATTGCAGCCTTTTTTTCCCACGTGAAGTGGTATAACGTCTCTGTAAGGGGTGTAGGAGTGTGTAGTGTGAATGACTGTCATGCTGCGTCTGATAACGAGTGGATTAACCGGTCACTGCCTGATTTTCATACCTATTGCAGCCAACATGACCTTTTAGCCCTGAACACGTCACCCTCTACGTGATCGGAGATTAGACATCCATCATGGACTGATTTCATTCCTGGCAGTCCTGCAGCGATGCTTTGCATTTCATCCCAATCCGAGTTTGCTGTTCATGTTTAAGTCTGGCTGCCATTTGCAAATCCATATTAGAGGTTGCCAGGTGCTGGTAAATCCCCTCGACATTTTCCCCAAACATACTGCACCCCCTTGCTGACATTCTCCGAGTGTGTTGTGGATTTAACACGTCTTTTTGGTATTTTCAAATCTCTTGGAGTCTTGCTGAGTACATCAGCTTTCTTCTTAGCCTGCGTTGGGATGTGCGTGACGTTTCTGGACGTATCAGTGACTTGTACTGCTTGTTTGTCTCTTGGCATGGAGCAGCTAGTGTTGTAGTTTTTGTTTCTGGCCAGGCCATCATTTCTTAAAAATTGGGTTTAGTTTGTACATCTATTCACATTTTATTTTTTATTTTTTTTTATTTTTTTTTTCCCCATGCTAAGTGGTCATCTGTGACAGCTAGTGTGACCATCGACTCGTACTTTGTGCCACATTGGTGCTGGATAATTTAGTAAGAGCCAAAATTACTCCAACTCAAACCTGAAGTTCCTTATTAAAACCACTTATTATTGTCTAAAATTACCTTCATATAATATTTCACTAATAGGTTTTTTTTAATCTATAATGTATCTATGAAAATATAGTACCGAAAAACAACCTTTAAATATGATGCAGTATATAGCGCAAATGTGCACAATGCATTCATTTCAATTTACACAAAGTTTACAGCTGATTTTCTCTGAACTTAATTTTCTATTTAGTTGGTAATACCTTAAACATTTTCAGCAATTTTGATGCATTGGCTGCACCAATTTTAGGAACTATCTTTTATTAAAAAGAGAATTAGTTTTTCTGCCAGATAAAACCTTCACAGTAGACAATATTGCGCTTTCTGGTTTCATGGTTAAAAAAAGCTGTGTATGTTGTCTTTGTAGAAAAACTGCTGAGGGAGCTACTGTAACAAGTGATAACAGGAACTAACTCCCAGAGCTGCTCTAGATTTAAGTGGTTAATATGTAATTTGTAAATTAAAATAATGTAATTGCCACTTTGGGTAGGGGGAGGACATAATTTGAATTTCATGATTGACTACTAAAATCTGAAAATATAGAGAGAACACAGTTCAAAAATGCCTTTACTTTTGATATATCTTCAAAAAACCCTACGGGGCATGCTATTTGTTTATAGGGCGTCTGAGTCAGTTTCTGGTAGTAGTAGAAATAACAGTAGTGGTGGTAGTACTAGTCAGGCCAAAGGAGTGGAAGGATCGTCAAGCAGAACTGGAGAGAAGCGGTCTAGAAAATAAAGTGGACAGTCATGCCAGTGACGAGACAGATGAAGGATCTAGACTGGCTGAAAGTAGTTGGTGGACCTTTCACTAACTCGGAGCAAGTAGATGAGTTTGTTTTGTCTGACAAAAGTGACAAAGAAAAGCGGGACAGAGAGGTTTGATATGCGAGGGACGCAACCCTCTCCCTGCCGAAGAAAAGTGACTTGTTCAAACTGAACAAAAAGTATAAACCCCTTCCTGTTAACAGATTAGCCTCAAACCTTAAGGTTTATCTTGCAAAGGTAACCATCAGTGCATCAGCAAACTGGGATGATTTCGACTGAGCAATTTCAGTTTTGAAAAACCAGTGAACACACAGAGCAGGGAGAGCTTCTAACATTTATCTGATATAAACAGTGTTGTAATTTTGCATGTTACAATGGAACAATGCAAAAGAGAATTTCTCAGCTTGACCTCTGAAAGAAAATTTTCCATATTTTAATGTATTTTACTTTATTTAGGAGTATATTGAAATTTAATTTAGTTTCGGTGAAAATATTAACTATTAAGTGTACTATTATGGTATGGTTGGTGATTTTAAGTGTTATTTTGTGCCTTAAGATAATCTATGTTGATTTTTAAGTATAATACAAATTGCTTAACTTCGAAGAAATTTTTTTGTTATTTTTAGCAAAATTTCACCGGTCTTGCCCCATAGGGTTTTTTCAACATAAAAACGTAAATAAATTGTATTATTTTCTTGCATGTTCGTGTATTTTCAATATCAGGGATAACCCTCAAATTCAAAAATGGGTCCCTCCCCTACTTTGGGGTGTGTGCTTTAGGCTAGACCGTGTCTCATTTTCTTAGAACAGAAGCCCCTGATGATATTTCGTACTTAATGTGAACCTCTTTGTTCTTTGTTTATTCGTGAAATATAAACCCGCTCTTCTCCAACCCTGAGATGGAAGAAATAACGACTTAATGACTCATCGCTCGCTTATGACAAATTAAACAGGAGATATTGATAGGGTGTCATTTTTTTTGACATTTATATTATCCATAATTAATCTGACCTTAATGTTGACGGGTGTTGGTTAGCCTTCAAAAAAAAATATATATATATCTATATATATATATATATATATATATATATTTGTGCGTTGAGCATGGGTTTCAGGCATCATTATAGGTAAAATGATATCAGGAGATCAGCTGCACCTAATATCAGGGTGTTGTTCATGACAAGGCGTTTTGTGTTTCTGTAATTACTAACCAGTTGGGAATGTTCCACATTGTTGAGGAGAGAGGGGGGGAATAGATGGTGTTTTCAGCCAACCTCCATTCAATCTCTATTGTGTCCGGCTTGCTTGACAGGACCCTCCCCTCTCCCGACAGTACGTTCAAATCTGTTTTGAGGAGGATTGTTTTCTTGAGAAAACTATGCAGTTGGGAGCATAACATAGGATGCTGCAGCATTGATGAAGGGTTTTTTCTCATTTGAAGAGTCGGAGGTTTGTGACGCAGGAGAAAGCGGAGAATCTTGGCTTCCTGGACTTATCTGGCAAGAGCAGCGTGGGGCACGTTTCTTCCCTCCCTCTTCCCTTCATTTCTGCTCTATCTCTGGCACCGAACTTATCACAATAACGTCGAGTAAGATCGTTTTTGGCTCGCGCCTGACAAACCTGATATAAATTTCCATCTGACTCTGACAGAAGTTTTTCATTTTGCCAAGAGGGCAGAAAGTTAAGAGAGGGGGTGAGATATACACGTTGTGTGAGCACAAGCTAAAATGCGAGGATTTTTCAGGATGGCTGAATCAGGTTTTAAAACCTCAACCTAAGTAGGATCTTCCAGAAATTAAATTCTTCTTTAAATGAATGAAAAACTAGTGAGGATTTTAGTTTTGGATTATTTCGTGTCGTCCTACCAAGCCATGTGTGTCCTATTTATTCCCTCCACCCTTTTCATAATCCGTTATGCCCCAAGTTCAGGTCAAAGGTCGTGAAATGGTTGAAAGTGTGCCTGGGTGGATGTGTTAGTTGTAGATCTGGCAGTAGTGTGGTGAAGGAGCTCCAGCTACATCCAGCTTGGCACGAACAGCACAACGGGGCAATCTAGCACCCTCATTACATACCTGCCACTCTAATTACAAGCTGCTCAAGAGATGTTATTCTACACCCGCCAGTGACAATGACAGCGCCTCCGTCTCCTCGCTCCTCTCCACCTTTGTGTAACAGGGCGCCGAGTGCAACACAACACCCCTGTAAATAAATGAAGCTTCCACAGTCAGGCAGTTTTCTGAAGGAACAAAAACAACCTCTTGGGTTAAGGAAGAACGAAGGTGCACCAGCAGGGCGTGGCATACCGCCATTTCCAAATTCACCTTTTTACTAATAACCAAAACCTAAAAATATGCAAACTTCCAACTCATTAGTAAGCAATTATTAATGTAAATGCAAGGATCCCGTTGTGAGCTATCACTGTTTCAGTCCACATTAACAGTTTGTAGACTAAAGTGAAGCTATGACCATGAAGCCATGGCCCCAAAGCCTAATTTTAAGACTTCGTTATAACTGACAAACCTATAAACTAATGTGTTTTGTATTGCATAATAAGCATTTGGCTACATGGCATTCGATCATGTGTAGGTACAAATAAATTCATCTTCAGGCCGTTGTCAAACCAATAAAGGAATCGTTCCCTTTACCCAAATGCAGCAAATGTATGGAGGGGGGGGGGGGGGGGGGGGGGGGGGGGGGGGGGGGGGGGGGGGGGGGGGGGGGGGGG
>JBCNYH010000027.1:3633889-3655496 GCA_039654325.1 Tandanus tandanus
GCGTTGTGAAAAAAAAAAAGGAAGTTTTCCCTTTTCCCAAAGGGAGAAAAGGGAGAAAAACTCCCCCCCCCCCCCCCCCCCCCTTTCCAAAGTCCACATTAGGCTGCATGGATGGCTCTTAAAAGGCTTACGACGGCCGTTTAGCATCAGTAGCGCCAGCTTACCATGGCCGTGTCAAGATAACATGCAAGCATCCGCTGGGTTTTCATTGGCTGTCAGATGTGATTTTACAGTGGCTAAAAGGAAGAGCTGTGCGCTGCTAAAAGATGCACTCACAAAGCCAAGACAAGGACAGGGGATTTAAAAATAGCAGTAAAAAGAGGGATTGTGTGAATGCATGTGTTTTTCTTTGGGGGGCCTCCAGATTATACTTTAGATGAAACTGGATACATGGCAATGTCGATGAATTGGTTCGATCCTGTGTATAAAGCGGTACATTTTGAATCGAGTGCTTGTAATAGCACTGCGTTAGACTCGCACGTCCCTTATTGCCTCTTAAATGAAGGGAAGGGATGGATATTGGCACCTGCACTCTGCTGATAGGTAGCCTAAATCCCCCCCTGTGTCCTAGCTGGAGTCCAAACCAGCAGCCCTTGGCCTCTGCAAACCACTGAGTCTCACTATCACATCAGCCACCTCGCTAGATCACAGAGAACTGATTACACCCTCACACCCTGCTACACAATAAGCTTGAGTGAAATACTGCAGGAAGAAAGCCATTAACTTCTGGGAGGAGATGGACACCCACTATGCGTTGCTGTTAAAGGTCTAATCACAAGCTGATTGTTTAGGTGATGTGAAGCATAGAAGGATAAATAAGGTATTTAAATCTTATGGAAACAGATGCTTCAAGCAGTGAATTGTTGTTTTAGATTTGTTGAGATTTTTAAGAATCTCTGAACTGTGCATACTGACCCCATCCTTTAAAAGGCATCTGAAACTGATGGACCCTTAGTCCCCAACCATCACATTGAGGGTGTCCTAGTCCATAGTCCAGCAGTGTAACTACTTTATGGAATGTCGATGGCTGAATGGCTGGCAAATTAGATGTATTGGCCAGAACATTATCTGTATTAACTAGCAACAATAGAAACAATGCAATATGTGGTTTAACGGTCTGTGGGGTGGGGGTGTACAAATACCTGAGGTGGTGATGTCAGAGTGCAGAGATCAAAAAGGTGTTTAAGTCACGAACAGGGGTGCTCCCACCAACACTGTGACATCAGTGTGTAGGTCATGTGACACTGGAAGGACATCGTGACCGAGGAATAGGGACGTGGTACCTGGTCGAGCATCGCTAAGTGATCTATTCTATTACATATCCCACGAACACCTTTTAATCAGACTTAGCGTATGCATGTATGTATTTTGCACTTATCCCTCATTGTAGTTAGATCTACCATGTTGGTCAAAATTAGAAGATATGTAAGAATGGGCCTGCCCACGTTTTTAGATCTTATCCATTTTCCTGGACATGGATCTTGCTGTAAATGTTTACATTGGATATTAAAAATATATATATATAATAGAGAACAAAGCAGATAAAATGTTTGCTGGTCACCTATTTGCAAGGTAGTAATGGACCTATCTGTTGTCCATGATTATATTGCTAATGCTAGTGCACTAATTGGAGATGAGACACTGTAAGCCGAGACAGCAGGGTGTCAGAGTAGCTCCATTTGAGCGCACACCTGGTAGTGCGAGCCAGAATATAGTAGTAATGAGTGTTAAAGTGCCAGGAGTGTATAGTAGGTCCTCAGAAGAAGCCCCATGTCAAGCATCTGTAATCTGGGTCTCATTATCCACCTCTCGTGATGTCATGAATGGCTGTGCATTAGTAGAAATCTGCACAGTAAACGTTTATCCTACGTGTGAATCTAGGTATCTTCACTGTGTAATAACGGGTTGGTGGAGAGATGAGTAATCTGGTTGGTCCCTCCTCTTGCTACAGGCTGAGATAATAATTGCTGTATTAATTGGTGTTGTCCAAGTTAGACGCCGAATAAGAGATCCCACTGGGCTAATGTTTTCCCCCCTCTCTCTCTCTCACTCTCTCCCGCTCTCTCTGCCGCTTTTCTCTGATACCTGTCTCCTTCCTTGCTTCTCGTCTGTGGTCTTCTCTGCGGTATCATTAGGAAAGGGTTTCTTAGGAGAAACAACTCAGACTCATTAGAGTATTTTTAGATAAGGCCTCGGCAACAAGAGTATTGTAGGCACCTTATTATGTTTGTTTCGACTCTAATCTTTCGTTTCAAAAACTGATACACAGGGTATTAAGCGAATGCCGTGGTTCTTAGCTGTCTATGGGGATGAAAAGCTCCGATAAGGCCTATTGTAGATGCTAAATTGAATATTGCTGGTTGCACAGAAGGTTGAAGCTTTTGCAGTCCAGCCATATAATGTTAGAACTAACAATCAAGCGCATAAGGCTTGGCTGGAAGTTGATATTTACACAGAATATTTAAAGATGGACTCCATCTATACATTGAGCTGTTCATACTGATTATGCAAATTACCTGCCCGTTGGTAACACCACCATTTTCTTCAGTAGAAGCATCTAGAACACTGGCATTCATTTAATCTGGAAAAAAGTCAGGGACAGAAGGAAAAGGGAACAATTGGTTTCTTTTTAATTTTATGATGCAAGAAAAGCACTGTACAACCCGGTACACGTTTTATTTTTAACTATCGGGTGGGAAGTATTGAGTAGCTGTCAGTTTTATTTAGCCATGCAGCTTCCTGTAGAAGTGTACCGCTTTCGTTTGAAGAAAAAAGATTCGTTCAGTTTTTCCAAATTAAGATTTTAATGTAAAAAAAAAAATAAAAATCTGCTGTCCAGGGTGATCTGAATATGCTTTCCTTCTCAACAACCGCAAAGTCCTGAAAAAATTGAAATACTAAGAGCACCATTCTTAGACTGGAGTATCTAACCAATGTCTCAAAACCAAGTAAAACTGGATTAAATTAAACAAATGGAAAATGCCTTTTTTATTTATTTATTTATTTTTATTTTTTTATTTTTTCCCCCCCTCCCAAGTGAACGCAATACGCTAACATTGCTTCCTTCCCAAGCCAATGATGGTGGGTTGGATTAATGGCTCAAGCCGTTCAGATTTAGCAGACGTACACGATGAGTCATGAAATCTGAATCCTGTATTGGGTATGCAGTGTGTACTGATGGGATGTTGACCTCATGTGAAAGGGTTGATAGCTTTCCCTTTACTCTTGTATACTGAAATAACCTGTAGTCCCACTACCTGGTGTTGGGAGGTGGCTTCCATTTCTTCCTCCTGTCATCTGTCAGGTTTTTTCAGTTTGAATCAGCATCCTCATTTCTGGACATCCGCTTTGTTGTGTAGTCTGTACATTTTATTAGGCATTAATTTGACACAGCTGCGACTAATCAAATACTAGCCTGACATTTTGCCTTTGGTGTGATTGGAAATCAGTAAATGTGGCTTTATAGAAGTAAATCTCTAATGATCCTGACCCTCCATTTCCTGTTATCTTCAGGGCTACAGTGCATTCATAAGATTCATTATTTGCTCTCATTAGTCTACTATTCTGACAAATTGTGTGGGTTTTAAAGGACACCAAGTGCTTCATGCAGGTTTTGTTAATTTATATATATATATATATATTTTTTTTTTATATATATATATATATATATATATATGTAAGCCCAGATCATTTTTCATTTCTACACTAATCTAAATTCAAAATAAATTTCTTTAAATTATGATTTTACAATTCATCCCTTATTCACATATTTCTTTGATCACCAAGCACAGTACTTTCATTTAAATTGAGTCAGTGCTCATTTATTCCACTGTACGAAAAAGCGATGAGCATTTCTGAGGCTAAGACTGTTAAGATGCCCGTAGGGCAAATCAAATGGCTGCCTTCCCAGCGTGCCTTGCTGTGTGAGATAATGGTAATTAACTTAATGGGGGCCTTGAATTGTAGTGGACGGTTGATGTGCGGCATGTGTTGACTCTCCCCCGCTGGCCCAAACAACCACTTGCCGCCTTGTTGCAGCCTGTGTTAATGAACATGATAGCAGGCTGCAGTGGGAGCGCTTATTATTGAGCCCGCCATATTTTCCGTTTTAGCACTGTGCTCGTGTGCGTTGCCCTTTCAAGAGGTCACGTCTACAACTTTCAGCTAATCTTTGTGTGGTTTTCATCCGTGAGCACGTCCGTATTGTACTGAGTTGTATTTTCCATCCAGCGTCCAATCGGCATGATCTCGTTTCCATCAGAATGATTAAACACCTGTACACACTGCAGTGTCAAATATTTTTACCATTATTAGCTGAGAAACATGCTGTATTCGGTCATGTAGACAAAACTGACACATGGCGTTTCACAAACGTCCAAGTCCGCAAAAAAAGGTGTTTTGTGTTTAATCTATCATCAGGGAAAAACATTGTACATTGAGATTACGCCATTGTTTATCGAGGAGAAATTCATATTCTTACTGACTGAACATGGACGTCTGTATCAGAATTATGAGACGTGATAATTAACACAGGCTGTTAGAAGCATCCATCTGTTAAATGAAATGAAGTCATCACAACTGGCGGAATTAAAATAAACGGTGTGTGAACAGTACAGGTTTAGATCAACTGCATAAATTTCTTAAATTGTTTTAAGTAATAAATCTTGGTAAATATGTTAATACGTTTTTGCTCAAACCTATGAACCCTGCTGGAGATCAAACACGACTTCCTTTTGTCTGGACGTAATGAAGCTTTGACGAAATGCCAGTTACACCAGTTTCCCAGACCAGTCAGGAGTAAAACAGTCGGAGACATGCAGGTAATCAATGATGGGGTGGAGTGATGCATCCCGACATGAAGCGGAACCCAACCCGAAGTGTCTGTAAATTAACCGTTAGCATGAAAACGATACAGCATTTGAACTCTGGAGCTCGAGTCCAAACTGGCGGCATTGAAAATGATTTAACACTTCCTGGCCAATCAGAATCAAGAATTCAGCAGCGCTTTGGTAGAACTGCTGTAGCATCTTCATTAGCAATGTGATTCCAGCCATGTAATCTCTGTTTGGTTTTCATAAAGTTTTTTTCTTTTGTCTTAATACAGTTACATACACTGAGGCACATCGATGGATGGGTTGAGCACACAGTCCACTTTACGGGAGCACCGGTTAACCAGCGTTTTCATGCTGTTATGTAATCAGCCAATCATGTGGCAGCAGTGCTGAGATATCTTGATTAGGTATTAGAAGGATGACGGAGTTGAACATAATTCCAAAATATAGTAAATCACTCTTTATAACTGTGGCGAGCCGAAAAGCATCTCAAAACATGTAGCACATGGAACCTTGATGTAGATGAACTTCAACGTCCAGTGGCTTCACTCGTGTAATTCACAAAAAAACAGTCATGAATCCGATGCTAAACGTATGTGTATGGTCACATAATGTATGGATGTATGTATACTTGCATACACTCATACATATACGCGCAGTGTGTATGACTTGCTTCTACACTTGCGTATATTGCTGTGAGCAAATCACCTTTTTTAATCACTGATAAATTAGTTGCAGTGATATTACCACTGTATAATAGTGCATAATTTTACTACTTTAGTAGTTTAGCAGTCTGAAAGGATTAGTGGGTTATGTAACGCTACTGGAAAATGTGTATTAGCAGCCATCCCCAGTCATTCCATCAATAAGATTGTTGTATAATGTAATAAGCAGTCAGAAGCACCTTGTCCACTTTTTATAACGGGGAGGGAAGAAAGAACTTGTGTGTGTGGAGCAAGAGGTTGTGTGAAGCAGCGTTCAGTCAAACGGCTAACCCAAGTTATAACTGCTGTTAATTAGTCTGATAAATTATGTTCAAAACAATGGCAAATTTAAACGCCCAATTTAGCTTGAATCCTAAATGAGAGACAGCATCAAACAGCACAAATCTATTTTTATTTTTTTTTTTTCCCGGCACAGTTAAAGAACCAGCGTGCCTTCCTGAAAGCATTTATAAAGGTTACGATTTCCTTTGACGATAAAGCAGTACCTTTTAATGAAATTCTAATTAGCAATTTTGTGGACTTTGTTATTAAGCGTATCTGATTAGCGCACATTTTCACAGCCAGGCTTTAATTAAGAACACTTACAGTACAGTTTCAAACAACTGCTTTTTTTCCACCCTTTTTTCTTTCTTTTTTTTTTTTTTTGTAAGAAAGCAAATGTGTTTAAAACCTATCTGGTAAACAACAAACGTAGGGGTTCGAAGTTTTAATTAGGTTTAGGGTGTAGTTTTGCTTGACTCATAATTGTGATTTTTTTTTTAAATAGGAGTTAAGTGTTTTGTTTTTGGTTTTTTTTTTTGGTTTTTTAAATATGGTAGTGTTCTTGTGCATGTTCACCTAAATTAGCTAACGTCCGATGTGTTATCATTGCTGTCCTTTATTTGATTTTTGGGATGCAGTTTGGTTCATTGGCGAAATGCATTTAAATGACAGTTTGCCATCACATTCTCACTGCACCACCTGTGACACTGATTTGACCAGTATTTCTTCCACTCCAGGAATCAGTGGGACTTTTCTGATCCCAAAGCTCTGAGGTGTCCACACTGTTGATTTGTTGAGGCCAATGACTGACACCCCAGTAGAGGTATGCTAATTTAAATCGCATAGAGACCCAGCAAGCCTCCAACAACCCCACCCCTCCCAATCACCCCCATCCCTTTAACATGAAGTCCAGCTTGTCAAGTCACAAGCGGGGGACCCGTAATTTAGCCTAATAATTACCAGACATCACCACAATGAAACATCAGTGTCTGAACTTCTTTGGGCCCAACTGAATTTTAATACATTTGGAAAAGGGTGGCCGGAGGCAGGGAAGAGGGGAAGGTGCATGTGGAAGCACTTTAGGAAGTGATAAATGATTTCAAATCCATCGCGTCCCCCAAAATGGAAATTAGGCTGAACAGGTGTTAAATGGTAACCACTGGTACTTTTTTAATCGGGGGCAGGAAAGCAGACCCTGGACTTTGCAGCCAGATGTGGAAGGACAAAGTCAGGGTATCTGTTATTAAAAACACAGATATACATACAGTTTGATACGTCTGTCCATACTGTTATAGGAAAATCAGTGATGGGGTGTTGTGATGAAGTGAAGTTAGCTTGTTTTCCAGTATCGGCACATCGTGAAGAGTTTTTACATTGACTGGAAAATAAATCGAAGGTGCCACACCCTAGGGTTTTGAAGGGAGAGCCCTGAAGCCAGATTGAGACTACTTCCTGGTGAGATTATTGTTGTAATAGTCTCAATTTTGTTGTAAAATAAAGTGGTCAGTAGCTACCTTACTGTTTGGTGTAGCTGCACCCCCAAAAATCTTCTCGCACATTCTATGCCTTTGAAGATCACTGACATTTTGTATTTTGATGCGTCTTAGGGTTCACGAGCTGCTTAATCAAGCAAATGTAACGGGAGTCTCAAGGCAGGTGTAGTATTTGAGTTTAAAAAAATGTAGTCGTGTAAAGGGGCTGAAAGATTAGGGAGTTATTTTTGATGTAGAAAAATAAAAGACGAAAGTTAGTAGACTACCCAATGGGTGTGCAAGTTCTCAGCACTCGATCGCCAACCAGTGTTCATTCCACTCTTATTGGGGAAAAAAAAAAAGGGAAAACTGACTAACACGTCAATGCAAACTGAGCCGGACTGAATATGAACTTTTATGATGCGATCATAGTTGTTCTATTAAGGTCAGAAGGCAAGACGTTTAGAGAGAGAGATCGACATAATCAGAATACCTTGATCAATATATGTGGATAATTGATTTTGGGGGGGTGGTATGATTAATACAGAATATAAAAAAAGATCATAAATGTAATTTTTTTTTTTTTTTCATTTTGCTGTAAGAATAAAATTATGAAATGGTGGTAAATATTTAATGTGAATATTTGCTCTTGTGTAAACACATCTTGATTATGGCTCGTGTGCAGTATAATCAGGAAATCAATAATTCATGGTTTGTTTATACGTTTTAAATTGACCGTGTTTATAATCCACTTTTGCTGACTTAACTTAGCTTCCATTTCCTTCTCTAAGAATATTTAAAATGCTGTGATTTATAAACTAATCTGTGATGCATTTTAATGATGTGTAAATAACAGCGACGCTCAACCCCAGCCTCTTCAGGCCTAAATCCCGGCACCACTTATTCTTTTAATTCACGTTGCTCCATTACAACGTACACATCTCGCTCTCTCACGCCCTTCTCTCCATAACCTCGTCCTCTCCTGCTCACGTTCACACAATCCGCTTCCTGGAAAGTATTTCGAGGAGCTGGCTGAATTGTCCGCTTGTTTTAAATCGAAACACTCTCGAACCCAATTCACTCGCAGCTGTCTAAACACCATGATGGCAGTCAGTGGAGGGGGCTGATGTGTTACGTTTCGACCTGACCCGTGTACATCCCAGAATGCCTTGCAGCATGACGTGTGCTAATCAGGCGCAGTGGAAGGCTGGGAGATGGACGGCTTATAATTTTACAATTTGCGTCATACCTATAACCAGGCTGGGATCTAATCCGGTCTGTATTTGAACGCAAGATGCACCATTTTTTTCAATGTGACCATGTAAACAACCAAGGAAGTTCTGTAGCTGTTTGTGCCTCGCCTGCCGCTTTATGGGTTTTTAATTGGCCCTTCCATTAATTACGCAGACAAACTAATTTAGCAAGACCTGTCTGCTTTTTAAAAAAACTGCAGGAACAAAGGCAGGGCGGGTGGAAATCAATCTTTGCCTTGGGACAGAGCCGGTGACCCCCTTAGTCTTTGAAGATGGTAGTCTCCAAAAAAAAAAAAGCAATAGAGAAAAAGGGGAGGTGGTGGTGGTGGAGGAAGAGGTGTGGAGGGAGGAAAAAAAGAAAAGGAAAAAGGCATCTGAGAAGTTATTTAACTACAAACACTGCCTACCTTCCCCATTCCAGCTGCATAATCGAGCATAATAAGTGCCCTGCAAAGGTCCACTTAATGTATTTTTAACACTGCAGAGCAGCTAATCCTGTCAGAGAGAATAAAATGGAGGGAGGGGAGGTGTGTGTGTGTGTGTGTGTGTGTGTGTGTGTGTGTGTGTGTGTGTGTGTGTGTGAGAGAGAGAGAGAGTTGGAGTCCTTAACTTTATAACAGCAGAGGCAAATGGGCCAGCTTTAGCAGACGTGAGAGGGAGACTCGTATTTCTGCCCAAAGTGCGGATCCGTTTTTTCCGCTTTAGTGGCTATTAAGAAATGGAGATAATGGCAATAACGCAGCCTGCCAAGCCAAGCAACTCACTGACTTTACACTGTAGGATGAAATAGGCTTGACGTTAAACTGGCCCTATAATCACCGCTCTTATTCTGCTCCCATTAGAAGTCAGATTATTAATGCATAACACAGATCGTCCACATCAGGTGAACAGGGTGATGGACTTGGTGAAAGAAATGTTCTTTTTTTTCCAAGTCCCTCATCAAATGTCGCTCGGAGAACCTGCTCCATGGTTCCACACTGTCAATTTCTGCTGTTGACCTGCTGCTGAATGAAAAGTGTGCTTGTTTTATTTGATTTCATTACCATTAAAGACTTGTGCAATACTTTGGAATGATGAATGAGAATGAACTCCTAATGAATATTGGTGGATAATTAATCTCAGTAATGAAATAAGGGTTTATTAGTTTTTATAAACACAGCAGTGATTGCATGTGTTTTTTAAAGTGTCACTTGGGCGGCTGAGTTTTTTTTGTTTTTTCCAGTAATGTGTTCATTAATAAATTACACATTTAAATTTGTCTCATTTCTATGGTGTGAAAGGTATATGAATTGGAAGCTAGTCAAGTTCATGGTGGTAATAGACCAGTGATAACACTACTTACCCATGAAAGGTGTATTCAAATATAGGTACAGTGTACGAAGATATTTTATGACTCTGAATCCCGAAGTTTGAGAAAGGAGCACCTGTGTGATGGTCAGGCATCCAAAAACATTTTACCGTGTAGTGTGCAGTGATTTTTTTTTTCCCCCACACTTTATTGCACTCCAGAGAGAATGAGAGAGGAATTTCCTTCAGTAGAGGATCAGTGCATCTTTCCAACAGGATGAAGATGGAGATGAGAGCATAGTGTGACATACTAATGGAGATTTCAACACTACCTAAAAGCAGAGCTCCTGACAAATTGTTAGAAAGCCGATCTTGTTGAAATTGCTCTGTAAATAATATAAAGTAATTATTATTTGTTTGGATTCTTGATAGCTTTATTTACACAAAGATGTCGGCTCTTCTCAGATTGAAACCGAAAACTGAACACCCAATCAGCGTCGTGATGCAAACAGTCCATTGTTCCTTAAGGATGGTGTTCTGCTACCAATGAATGAGAAAGAGGCGGGGCTTCCAGTTGCCAGTGATTAACACCTACACAGTCTATACCCCGCCCCCCACCGTTAAGGGTACGTCTGCTCCTACAGCATATTTGGAGCGGTAATTCTCCCCAGGTTATTTCACGAAGCTGTACTGATGGCTGGAAACGGAATCCCCCCCCCCCCCACACACACACACACAAATCTTCATCCTACTTTTAACTGACAAGCCCAGTCAAAATCAAGTGAATGTACTCTAGGTCGATTGGTTCATCGCTGCAGTTGTCGTCGCCATGCTGAAATGTACAAATTTGCAGATCCTCCAGTATCCAAGTAAGGGCTTAAAGATCGGCATGATTGGCGCAGCAAAACAAGCAAAGACATCAGGGAAGACAAACAGACGCTCAAGCGCATCCGAAGCTTAGTCCTCCTCCCTCGACTCTGTCAAAACACCTTTTTCTGGACGCGTTAAACTGACAGCACCTATTAGTAGCTCAAGCATATAATCACATCTCTGTAATGAGTTATTAATTAAACCAGGGGCATCTGTTGCCCCGCTAACAGCCCTCCGAAGCAATCAACTAGAGATTTGCGATTTTTGACTCATTGACACTATTAAACAAATTAATACTGGGGTTTTTGTGTTTTGTTTGTTTTTTTCAAAAAAAAAGCATGAGTGCATTGAGCCCAGTCTCTCTCTAGTCTTTGCCAATCAGCCATGTAGAATACTAATAAGGGAATTAGCCGCTTCATATTCAGCATGTGGCCCATCAAACAGATCCTTATCAACAGGGAGCGGGAGACTCATTTGCATGGAAGGAGACTGCTTTGTAGGTAAAGATTTCGCAATATGTCGTTCATTATGCCCCCGCCATTTCTGTCTCTCACTTTTCCACTCCCTGTAGTCCCCCTCTCCACACTCGTATACAGACAATTGTGGAAATCTGGTTTAAAGACGTGTCCACCTTATAGCTAACGTGTTCATCCTGCTGTGGGAGCTCTTGAAGATTTCTTTTTAAACAAGTTACCTTTCATGAGTTTACACTGTGTTTATCATATTTATTTGCCTTCTGAAGCATCCCTGGCTTTTTTTAATGAAGTCTGTTCTTCCTTTGAAATCCTGCAGCTTGGTAGCGGAGCTTCTTCCATCCCCGGCTGGCATTCTGCTCTTTTTGATAGAGGCCGTAATCTCTGCTGATAAACACTGCACTTAACACACCTAATGATGATGACTGTTTACAGCACAAGAGGAGATGCTCCAAGTCCGCTTTCATGTTGGCTGAATGAGTCACGGCACAGGACGGAACAGTGAAGTGATACATTTTTCATCTTTTAAACCTGAAAAATCTACAGTTTGGTGTAGGAAGATGTTAGTGAACAGTCCTAACGATTACAAACTTAATTTAAAATTGTAGCTTTGTAGTTGTGGCTTTTGATATTTTTGTAATTTATAGCAGGGCCCTGCTATGGCCACTTCTATGGCAGCCCCGTGTCCGTACCCCATTGATGACTTGCGGCTGATTGGCTGTTATGTATAGCTCACACAGTAATGTAACTGACTCAGATTAGAGGCTCATACACCACCACTCAGACTCTTACAGAAGAATAATCACAATCTTACTCGAGTAGGTAGACTGGCTTTCATGGAGCAAAGCAGGGAACATTAGCGGAAACACGTAACATGAACTCGTTAAACGGGTAATCAACCAACAGGACAGGTTACACAAATAAACGTGGTCAAAACTGTATGAACCTTTCCGGTTTTTTTATGCGTTTCCTCCAGGTCCGAAGTTGATTCAGCCCTTAAAAGAGCCATGCTACTCTTATAACATCAGCCTCGGACACCTGTCAATACAAATATTTTTGAGTGCCGCCTTTTGGCAGTGGCTAAATCTTATTTTTGACGGGGGGTATACACATCATCCCCTGATGACTTGTTACTATAGAAACAAATAACATATTAGAAATAGATTCTGTGCACATCGGGGTAGATGATGGAAAGGCTGGCCAGGGAATGACTGTTTATCGCTGCTATGTCTGAAGGAACATCAGCATTAGCTGTAAGTTGGTGAAAACTGCAGTACTTGATGAATAAACTTGTGGATTAGCATGTAGCCCTGGTATACGTTGAATAACACTGGTTTGTGATGCTAGTGACATTGCAATGCTAAGCATTGCCAGGTCACCTCATTCCTGTTGTAGATTTGTAATAGTTTGGAAGCTATAAATCCCAAACATTGTTTTAATATTTATTCTTAACATGTTAATAAACAGATATTCTGAAATTGCTGATTCTGTGGGTTGAATTTGCATTCAATCAATTTGTAACATCCTGAAAGCTCCTTAAATGTATACTATACTAGTGCATATCTTAGGATCTTGATTTTTTTTTTTTTCCTGAACATCCTACCGGCCTGTTCGTGTTGTATTAGTCTGTCATTTAGCCACGACTCGGCTGCACTTTGTAGTTCATAAGCCAGGCTCTTAGCACAGGTTAAGGATTTAATGATTCTCCCCTCCCCCTAAAACTAATCCCAAAATGATTGCCCAGCCATGGGTTTTGGTTTCACCAGATGGACCGAGTGAGGGGAGAATCGCTCGTCTACGATGCTATGTTTCTCCACGTGTGTGGTCATGACCATGTGGAAGATCACCTTTGATTGCATCGGCAGCGATGCTCATCTGTCATTAACAAGGTGGGCGAGAGACGTGTAGGAAGACCGAGAGAGAGAAGGGAGATGGCTGGTGGTCTGAGGATCACGGTTTGGGATTGTGCTTAAGCGTTCTGAGTGGTTGAACTTGCGTTTGTGTGTATGCATGGTCTGCTTCATGACATCTAATGAGGCAGAAAAGAGGCTCGTTTATGATATTGGGTATCAATTGCAGGCAGTCTGTCCAATAAGATCAAAGTAGAACCTTATTTGGGGGTTGGCCACAAAGAAAAATGATTAAGAAAGATGGTCTGAGAGAGGGGAAGAAAAAAGGAAATGAGAACAGACGTAGATTACGTGAGGAAGGCTTGGATGACGAGGTGGTCACCCCGTTCCCACTCCTTGTCTGCTCATGATGCATAACAGTGCAGGATTATGGAGGGACAGAGTGGGCTCCGGATGGTTTTGGCAAACCGTTAAACCTGACCTCCTCTGGGGCTCATTGAGAAATGATTGCCAGTGAAGTGTTTGAAGTCTCTAAAAGACCAGTGTGCATTGACGGAGAGAGAAAGAGATGGAGAGAGAAGTGACAGTGAAACTCTATCTGTCCTGCTTATGCAGTCAATTTTACTTCTCTTTATCCCTCTAACAGCGCCAGGATGTGTGTTCTGCCCGTCGAGGTTGCCAAACTCATTTCACCTCATGGACCTCGACTTGACTTGGAGCCAGGCGGCCTGAAGCGATAAGGCCAGAGGAAGGTTTTGCACCTCTAAAGAAGCATTATTTTACAGGCAGAGACAGAGATACCATATTCCTAGCCATATTTCTAGTGAAAAAAAGTGGATGCAATGTAATTGTGCTTATTTGCTTGACGTAAGAAAGACCAGGATGAGTTCCTAAAAGAAGAGCGCACGATTAAAGCGCCGTTGTGCAGTCAAACAGGTGATTTCGCATCCGGGAGGGCGTTTAGCTCGAGTCGTTCCACTTTGTATCTGAGAGCTGCTACAGCGGTACAAAAGAGGATCGCGGTGCTGAAGAATAAAATTAGGAAATGTGCGCAGTGCAGGGTCCTCCGGAAATTGGGTTCATGGATATTCGAGTCAAAATGTCAAGTTGCTAGAGCTGTAATGTTGTAAATATTTTTAGGTTGGGTGACATTGACTAAAATGTACCTTCATAACCTAAAATGGCCGACAACAGAAAAAGCATATTTCGAGAATAAGATTATTATTTTAATGAGAGTATTTTAATGATATTTGATGGTAGGATGTAGTTTTGTAGGCTCCAGCCTCCCTGTGATCCCAGCAGGATCGGCAAATGAGTTGTAGTTTTGTGTATTTGTCTGTTATGTCTGGCAGCTTTCCATGTACACTGTATTTTGTTCTATTATTGTTCATCTTGCCATGTATGTTTATCATTATGGCTACATACTGTATATATTTGCAACTGTAATATTACAAGATGTAAATGGCAACCCAGTTGAGCAACCACTGAAATATAGAGTCTTAGTATTTTTTTTCCCCCATGTGCTGCATTAGATTATATTTTTATCCTTCATTCTTGGATAAATGATCATCTAGCCATCTATTGTACACTTTAATGTTCTGTGTTTGGATCTGCACCGGTCGTTCTTATAAAAAATAAACGCAGTACATCATGTGTCGCTTTAGTGAATAATGCTAGGCTTCACAATATGAATTATGGGTCCAAAGTCCTGGTCCGAACATGCTACTCTATAACTCATTCAATAGCCTTTACCAATCATTTGATCCTAAAATGAAGTCGGCAAACACCAGATGAAAGCGATCCTGACCCGAGTTTAAACCGATTCCAGTTCGGTATTCACTCGTCTACCTCACCAACTGCATGGGCTCATTTTGGCAGACCCATTGCTTCGGTGTCGTGGATGGCGGTGACAAGTGCAGCCCTGAGCTCTTTTGCAATTCAGCAAAAGAATTGAAGGTCTGCATGCCTGCGTTGCTCTGTTACAGTCCTTGGAGTATTACTGAATTGTCTTTTATTTATTTATTTTTTTTCATTACAGCATCAAAGAGTGCAACTAGTCACAAGGTGATCATTTTCTTCTGCACAACACATGCTGACTCCGAAGAACAAATGTGATTTAGATGTCACGGTAGGGTTGCAGTGGGGTTACGCAGATCCAAATGTGTGTTCTGCAGTTTAATGAAAGGTTATCATTCTTTATACAATTTATTTAACCTGAAAGTGGGCCACTGAACCTGGCCCAAGCTGTCTTGTATGCTAGAAGGAAAGTGACTTAATATATCTTTTTCTTGTCAGAATCAAGACTTAATGATTTGAGTACGGAATGAAACACAACTTGGCATGCTGTCGGAAAATGATCAGTGATAAGTTGGTGTATGAATATATATTTCCATATATATATAGATGTGTATAACAGTGTGCCTGTAGTGTGTGTGTGTGAAGACGGATTGTGTGTAAAATAAATGTGTGTGTATGTACATGTGTATATACACTGCCTGGCCAAAAACAAAAGTTGCGCACTAATATTTTCATGGAGAGCATTTATCCTTGACAGCACGTAATCTCCATGGCATTGTTGCTCCAGTTGGTCCAGCCGAGGCTCAGCAACATTAATGTGGCAATAAAATGAAGTCAGCTGATGAGCTGGATGTACTGAATGAGCAGGTTTTCACATCAATGCACTTTTTCCTCCCTGATGGCGCGGATATAAAATGGGGACTCAGATAATGAAAGAGTGGTTCAGGGAGCACGAGGAATCATTTTCACATATGTATCGGTGCCCCAGAGTCCTGACCTTAACCCTATTGAAAGGTTTCGGGATGTGCCGGAGAAGACTTTTCAGTTTTTCCCTCATCAATTCAAGACGTCGGTGAGAAATGAACCCGACACTGGAAGGAAATAAATGTTATGTTGCTTAAACACTGAATGCCCCACTATCCTCATACAGGGACGTTATATCTCCTCCCAGTTATATTGTGTATGTCCTTGTAAGATCCTCTTATAAGGACCATTGGGTATTACTCTTTTGCCAAAATTCTTCCTGTTTGAAGACAATCGAGTGTGGTAGTAATCTGGTGGTAAGAAACAGAAGCGGTGTGGAGAAATGACAAGACATGCAGCGCTGGGGTTTGGGACTTAGGAGGTTAGGTTTGTTGAAACAATGGCATGGAGATTATGTGCTACAAGCAAAGCTAAAGGTGGAACAACATTTGTGTGTGCGACTTTTTATTTGTCAGGATTTTTAAGTGTAAATTGTGTTCTCAACACATTTGGCAAAAAATCTGTTGCAAAGAAGTGACATTTCAGCCAGGTATGTATTGCTTTGTATTGTTAGTCACCCAATCCACAGCAAAGTCATGAATAGACCATGAGAGTCAACAGACTGACACTTTACTTATGTAATGACTCCTTACTCACTGGTTGCTTGCTTTAATTTACATTGACTTCAGTTCCTGAAGGCCTGAAGGTGATTTTGTTTATCCCAAAGATGCAGGTTTAGTTTTACAACCGTAAGGAGATCTGTCTTGAGGGGAATGTTAAGTAGTTTATGCAGTATGAGTCTGGAGGGCGAGGGGTGAGGGGGAACTGTCCTGCATGGGACAGGTGGAGGTAAGGTGATCCAGCTGCCACCCAGGCTCACGCTGAACTTGAGACGTGTCCACCTCATCCCAGGTCAAGGGGAACGTCCAATCGGCCGGGTCTCTTTCACTGGCTCAGGTAGGCCCAATTAAGACGCATAAAACATCATCAAAATTCAAAGGCCCCTCGTCATGGTCGCCATTACCGGGGTGGTCGGAGCAGAGAGGCCAGACCTGATATTGGTTAATCAAGCGTAGAAAACAGACAGGCTTCTGTTCTAGTGTGTGGATGCTTCGTCTTGATGAACTTGAGTCTAAAACGGCGCTCTAAAGGAGGACTCGGTTCATCCGGCAGACCGTCAAATTGTAAATGGTGCAACACCTGGACATCTTAATGCATCTCGAAATGGTTGCCTTTAGCATGGTTCTCTGAACAGTGCTGATATCACTGTCGAAAAGACAGAATTCAATTTTACTGTGTGAGAACCCTTCTTGAGTCTAAAATTGTGGGACTTGAAAGTGGAATCAGGTGCTTTCCTTATGTGAAGAAACATGGGTGCAAATAGGTTCTCGGCGTTGGCTAGGTGGTTTATATCTGTCCAACAAATTGCCGATCAGACTCGGTACCTGCAAAAAAAATTTTTGGGCCCAATCAGAAACTATTTTGTTGCCCCTGTTTGCATCTCAAAGTATCACCCTTGAAAATTAATCGAATGAACGAACAGTTAGCTTTGTCTCACTGGCTCAGATAAAATCGCCAAAGACGGATAAAAAAAAAAAAATCCCAGTTTCTCATCAGAACTTTTTGAAAGCCTAAATGCAGCACGCGCTTTATTTGTTTGTATGTCTATTTTTTTTAAATAGAGAAATGAGGTGACGTTCGAAGCCGTACAATGCACCCTACACGACCTGTCTTTTACATGTACATTTAACATGTATTAAACTCGTTCCAAAGATCTTTAGAAAATATAACTGTCAACCAGAACTAAGCCAATCTCAGAATCAACATCTAATACCGACTCGCCTTCTGTAACCCAGTTCAGTAACACAGGAGAGCTGACTTCAAAGCTGACATTGTTTAAGTGTTGGGGGGGGAAAGTCCATTCTTGCGCATGAATGTTGACCTAAAGGAGAGTTTTCAGACCTGTATACAAGGTCATTGGGTAATTACCAGTCAGTCACTAATGAAATATTAGGGATTAACACCTTGCATTCAATTATGAGCACCGAGTCGTCCCATGTTCATTTTGCATGCATTTATGACCCGTGTTTATTACAGCATTTTTATAATGCAGATCTACTTTTGTTGTTCATTTAGGGGCATGTTATTTCTAGGATAAGGCTAGAATTTTAGTTTATTTTAGAATTTCTAGAATTTTAATGTAAATTTGCATTTCTGTTGTCTAAAGCCTCGGAAAAGGATTAGAAGTACTTAGCCTTGTCGATTTGTATATGTATATACTGTGTACACACATTTATTCAATGAATGCACAAAACCTATAATTTCATACGTAGACGCAATTAAACAAATTTATATCACTGAAGTAGGTAGCATGTAAAACTTGACTGATTTGAATAGGAACATTGTGAAATCTTTAAAAAAAACAAATATACACTTAAAAAGGACACCCTGAATGATTGACGTGAAAGTGAGCGATGATGTCAGATGGTGTCTTTTTACTGTTTTGGATTTCTGGATGCTCATTATACCAGGATTACATGGCAACGTCAAATGCAATCATATTTATCATTTCTTTCATTTTTTAAACATGCTTCAGACAAAGAGTCCCAGCATATTCAGAATCTTCCACTTGAGCAGACCTCGTTGTCCTGGGGCGGCACCTGTGCTTGACGTCCCAACAGTACCGGATTAGACCTGCCCATCAGCCTGCCTACACGCACAGCCCTCGGCTCGACACCTGTCCTACAACAAACACACAGCAAGGCACCAGGCCACTCGCTCAGCACTAGCGCCCCTCACGCTACAGTCTGCATAGTTAGGATGCGTGAGGTATGTAGATGTGTTAGCATGAGTGCAAGTGTGTGTGTGTGTGTGAGGGAGAGAGCCCTTGGGTAATAGCATAAAGTTCCTTTTGATTTTGAATACTTTAACGGGGCATAAAAACAAATTCCAGTTTGAAGTTCCTGTCCGCTGGCTGAGACTTGTTCGTTAATGACAGCTGTGTTACTTTTGGCCTCTTGGTGTTAGCCACTGTTTTTCATTAACGTGGTCATGAAAGAACTCTGATGTCAGGATGAATTTTTTTGCAGCATTCCTCTCAGTATCGTGTCCTGTAGATATTTTCTCAGGAAATGATGAATTATAAAGAGATGAAGGTGGATGATTTTGCTTAAACATATGAAAGCTAATGCTAGCACTAGCACTGAATATTAGGGGTGATACAATTTTATAACCCTGTATCCCCATATCATATTTTGTGGAGTTTTTATGCACAAATAAAGAAAATATAGGAATTTTTCTTTTTGCTTGAAAAGTTGAGAACTATTTCTTTAAGAAAAAACATGCAATTATTGTCGCATCTTTCATCAAGACTGTCAACAGTAGTATGTTTTATTGTTTAGTCTTTTTGGAACCGCGCCAAATTTTAAGGCCAGATTTTCTTGTTCTCTGAAGGGGGTGCATTTTTCGACATCCCAGCTTTCAAGTTTTAATTCTCAAGATTAATCGCTCGCTTCCGTAGATCTTATAAAACTGCAATGAGATCAAAGATGAAAGTTAGTTGGATAAGATTTCAAGACTCAAATATATTTATTAAATACCATAGAACTCAACTTGAAGTTCACAGCACTGTATTTAGAAATTATGCAGTGCCACATCATTTCAGGTTTCCTTTAATTAAACAAAACGGCTTCCACAGTCTTTATACAGGACTATACAGAATAGCACTTGATCAAGCACTTTTGATTTTGCATTTAGTTTTTCCCTGTACTGTTCCTTGAGAGTCTATACATCATAAAGCACCAAGATGTATTGAGGTCATGTGCTTCTGTAGAGAAAATGTGCCCACAACTTGAAGCCCTCATCTTCACTAACAGCTCAGTTTAAAATAACTAACTGCAGGGCAGGATGTGTCCTCTTGACTTTTTGATAGATTTTTTTTTTATTACATGACACTTTCACATGCTGCTGGACTTGACGGTACTCCTCACTTGAGCTCAAGAATCCACTTATGTTCAAGGTTAGAATCATGGATCTCAGCTATCTCCAGCTCGTATGCGTAGCTTTCGCATATTGTGAACACCAGTGGTGCATAATTTCAGTTATAACTGAAAATCCTAATGCAGATTATTACCTGATTTTATTATTTTATTTATAATTTTTTTAATAGTGCCGCAGTCTACTTTAACAGGTATATTTAAAAGGCCATGTTGTCGGGCAAATGGCATGTTGGCAATGGACTCTGCTGGCAGTGTTAGCTTGATGTGCCTGTTGGGAACTGTCTAAAATAAGCACAGTAATCAGATAGTCCCTTAGTACCCGACAATACTGCAGCAAGATGCTGAAATAAAATCATCTGATGAGTGAACGTGGAGCCTCCCTGCCCTGGTCTTTCCCTGTGACACTGAAGCAATCCAGTCTGGCTAAAGAGCATCATCCAGCAATGGACATCATGCACCATGAGTGAATATAATTAACTATCTTCTTTGAGTAGGTGTTGGGTCTTTTAAGATGCCTTACTATATAACTGCTGCCATTTTATGACAAGTCTGGCTACATTGATTCTGCTTATTAAATTAGTGCTTCATTAAGATAATCATCTACCCTTATATGCTTATATACAGAACACCTATGAGGAAGCAGCAGATCTTTTCAGACATGGTCCATCATAGTTATTTTGGAGTTCAAGGTGTGATTGGACAGCCGGAAAGTTTATTACCGCAGCAATTTTTGCTAACTTTACTCAAGTTTTTAAAAACATTTTTTTTTCTGGCCCTTCATAAAATGGTTCCTTTTTACCCACCCAAACATAAAGTACTGCTATGTCTGTGCTCGATATCCTTTGGGGCACTTTCCAAACTAGTATTTAAGCTCATTCACTTACTCAGCATATTAAATAAAGACTAAATAGTGTTATCTTTTGGAAATATAATGGAATCGGCTATGATGCCTTTCCGAAACGGTTTGTTTTCTCTCGTAAGCAAGTTCCAACAAACCCTCTACGCAGTATTCTCTTAGTCACATGCCACTTCCTATGAATCAGTGCTGTGCTGCTGAGTTATCGCACACGCGCAAGATCAATCTAATGGACACAGTCTTGTCAACAGACACAACAAACACAAGATGTGAAACAGGTGAATAAGAGATACCAAGTCCATGAGCTGATGTGGTTTCACCAGGGAACCTTTTGTATTCAGCAAAAAAGAACTGGTAATGGACGCTAACACACAGGCCATTCACTAATCAACTGACACGTTTAGGCTGGTCAGATATTTTTTTAACTTCCAAAGTAAGTCTTTCACCTCATGTTATGTTCACACACTGAAGTGAAGAAGAAAAAGTTACCACGACTGATATTCATGGGAAATATCTGGTTTGTGAAGCATGCGTTTTTATACCACTGAGTTCGTGCTCTCTGGTTCATTGTACAAGAATGTGTGCATTAAAAGTGTACGTGTCAAGTATAAATGGGTTTGTGTAATGAACGCTGATTATCTCTGGATCTTAGAGCTTCGCGTGTCAAACATTCTCATTTGTGTACACATCGCCCGCTGGCAGTGTAATTAAATCTGAAGGTGATGAACGAATGAATGTTTGGAATAATCTTTCACCACCAACTGGCTCCTAAAAACATCCATGTCACTTCCTGTGCTGTTAAACATCCAGGTCGCAAAAAAAGGCTGAGCAGAAGAAGCCTTCACTGTCTGTCTTACTTAAAAAAAAAAAAAAAAAAAAAAAAAAAAAAAAAAAAAAAAAAAAAACTTCCCCCACCCAACCCAAACAAACTTCCCTCTTCCCTCCTCCCACACACCCTTCCCCCCCCCTT